>OY757310.1:12472800-12766122 GCA_963583905.1 Stenurella melanura
ACCCTCTTCTTTGATCGCAAGGCATATTTTTCCAACAAAAGTAATTGCAATAAAATGTTAATTGGATTAATATATCATTATATAAGAATATATAAGCAAAATGAATTATCATTCTAACGACTCCCGGCAAAGATATGAATATATCTGTGGATCAACTGTACAAAGTTCACTAAGCCATCTTCTGACACTTTCTCTCCTTGATAAATTTTTTTATGAATTTTGTGATTAGTTCCACATTAAAGCTGAGACTTTTCTCTACATTTAATGTTATTTTCATTTTGTATAGGGGTTCTGAATAGTAAGAATTATCGATCGATGAGCCCGGTCGTACGAAACTCCTGGAGAATTATCATTTTTCGCGCATTTCGAAGCGGCTATAAGTGGAAAACTCTATTTATCTTCTAAACGGCTTAATTAAGACGAAAATTTGTAAAGACCTTTTTTGTAGAGAAAAAGATGAGCTTCTCTTGGGAACTTCTCTCTCCATTTTCATTATTTTGCCCGCTAGAGCAAAAAAACCGAAAATCAAACAGTTTTTCCAAATTTTTTTGAATTTTCCCGGAACTTCGAAGTGCAAAGAATGCACCATCTCATTCTCCAGGTTATTACCCACTTAAATCCCAGAAATGATTCTTTTATTATTTTTTGTTATCCTAAATTGTTAATTTGCCTGTACTATTTGTATTTTATCCGTATACAATTTTTGATTACGAAGAATATTGTATTTTTCTATTGTTACCATATATAAACTTATCGTCTTCTGATATTACATTGTCTTTTTTGATTTATGAGGAAATAGTTTCATTGCGCCTAGCATTTGCCATAAATTACGAGGACAAACTCTAGCAGTATCCTAGGAATAGTTTTGCCTCAAGTAACCAATTTAGCCTAGTCCCTTCAAATTAGAAGAAAAATCACTGATTTTGGGAAATTTTTCCTACAGCTAAGCCACCCGTATAGAAAGTTGTCTTGGGGTTGTGTTAACATATTTTTCACCAAGCGCATGAAAAATAAAGGGTTGTTTTTTAGATATAGATACATATATATGTTTTTTTGACCATTTTGGCGGTTTCTTGCGTTTTGCTGCAAAACTATGCATTTTTAAGAAAATATGACCTGATTTGATATTGTAGATCTAGCGATTCTCTACAATTTTTGTTCTTTTCATTTTTTTTTAATTCCGCTTAGTTACGCCGCTAGAGCGCGCTGAAGTCTATGTAAATGTATACATTTTTTTGGTGTTTGATTTTAAAAATTATGCATTTTATAAAAAAATATCAAGATATCAAAGTTGTAGATAAAAAAATTTTCGACAAATTTTGTTCTGTCTTTTTTTCAAAATCGCGCGGTTTTGCCGCTAGAGCGCGAAAAACATTTCTTCAATACTCTTGAGCGGAAAAAACTAACATTTACAATGTTTATATTTACACTTCGAATTTATAACCTCACTTTCGCTATTAACTTCCGTTTAGTAAAACTTCTCCTCTTCGGCCGATAATCGCGCCTTATATACTCTGAAATTGCCTCCAGAGTCATCCAGAATACAATCGAGAATCTCCTACCACACTCTAGAAAACTCTATCTCTTTCTACAAGTTTCCAGTCACTATTAGGCATAGGCGTATCATAGGGGAGTGTTAATGCATAACAATATAGCGCATACATTTTTGATATACAGGCAAAACTATGCATTTTTTAGAGTACTCGTCAATTATGTACAAATTTGGAGAGCAAAAAAAAAATTTTTTTTTTGAAACCCATCGTTCATTTCTTACACAGCTGCGCATAGAACGGTGCATCTAATAGTATCAACTACCCGCATTCAGCTATAGTGGTCGTGATGGGCCTTTTTGTATATGTCATCCTTAATGTCATCTATATTAGCTTAGCCCGTTAAAAATATCGAGTAGAGGGAGGTGGAGGGGCAAAATACTACAGCTGTTCACGTTTTTATCCGCTCAAGAGTATTCAAGAAATGTTTTTCGCCCTCTAGCGACAAAACCTCGCGACTTTGAAAAAAAAACATAGAACAAAATTTGTCGAAACTTTTTGTATCTACAACTTTGATATCTTGATATTTGCAGATGCATAGTTTTGGCTTAAAATCAAACACCAAAAAAATTTATACGTTTACATAAACTTCAGCGCGCTCTAGCGGCGCAACTAAGCGGAATTTCAAAAAAATGAAAAGAACAAAAATTGTAAAGAATCGCTAGATCTACAATATCAAATCAGGTCATATTTTCTCAAAAATTCATAGTTTTGCAGCAAAACGCAAAAAACCGCCAAAATGGCCAAAAAAACATATATATGTATCTATATCTAAAAAAACAACCCTTTATTTTTCATGCGCTTGGTGAAAAATATGTTAACACAACCCCAAGACAACTTTCTATATGGGTGGCTTAGCTGTAGGAAAAATTTCCCTCAATTTTCCTAATTTGAAGGGACTACTTAGTCATTAATTGTAGCAAGTACACAGATTATATACAATAATATATATACATTTAATCTATGGAAATTTCACATGCATGTCGTTTTAAGACATAAGGTTTTGCCCAATGAACCCATACTGCTGCAAATAAGTGCTTAAAGTTGCACCATTTCTTGCAACTGGTACCTCTAGTTGTAAAATTATAAGTGAAAAACTTCTGAATGCTTCCAGATTAGTTTACTTTATTAAAAGAAATTCCGTATATAAGTAGTTTTTTCTTGTTAGCCCGATCTTATCGTTGTGGGAACAGGCCTATGATAAGATGAGGAAACTTCACCTTAAGCGATAATTACCTTAAAGAGACATCGTTATACACTTAAACGCACGTGGTCTGCAATTCTTTAGGTCACTATGCTTGTAGATAGATATCAACACACGCGACACGGTTTCTTGTGCGTAGTAGCGACTCTTACCCGATTGAATACATGAGACAAACTGAGTGTTGTCTTGCCGGTAAATTTGCTATCTCTGCAAATGGTCTATGAACAACCAAGGCAGTCTTGAGGTCGACTGGTGATTATGATTATTTCACATATATTTGCATTTTTTCGACTGTCCAGTCTTTGTTATGGTTTGGCCGATTGTTTGATTTAAAGTGTCAGCGTTGAATCTACAAGTAGTTGTCGGGGTATTTAAATTTTGTTCAAATAGACGTTATCGTATTTCTGCATGACTGGCTTCTTAGGCCAGAGAGGGAAGGTTCAGTTCTATTTCTGGTTATTACCTAATCGTGAACTTCCGTGATTGAACTGCCTTTATAATTATAAATAAATTACTGAGTCTACATGGTCAAAACTGTTGGAACATTTTGGATTTATTGTAAATGTGTAACCACATTACAACATTTTATGCCTGTGTGGGTTGATTTATAACCTCTATGTCAAAGAGGGGCGGTGCCTAGGGGACACATGCTCCTCAAGTACCCCCCATTGATTAACTTACACTTTTGGAAAGATTAGAGTCATTAGGCTCTCCACATCATCCTATGTCTCAAAGAAAATTAATTCTATCGTCATATTTCAATTAATTGTCCCCGAATTTCTAGAAAAAAATGAAATTGCACAGATAAAGATAATGTTTTAAATCAAGAATGTTTTGTGTCATATATACGCAAATAAATAAATTTTTCACATGAAACAAATACTTTTGCGACGGAATATAAAAAGCTTAACGTAAATAAAGTTTTTATTACAAAATTATTATTTCTTGAAACAAAGGATTTTCAATTCAAACCGTATTTTTCTTTTTTAGAAATCAACTAATTTTGCATTATATTTCTAATAAATTCTACGTCCGATGCAGTGCGTGAATGTTTCTTTTTACGAAAACGTAGAACCCAGTTTAAACTGTTTGTTAAATTTCTCGCTTAATGTGTAAATTTTGTTAAATTTCGAGTTTAAACTGTAAATTTTGTTAAAATCCCTTTAAACTGTGTTTTTTGCTATACGTATAGTTTCATCTGTAAGCATTGTTAAATTCACAGTTTAAATTGAAAATTTTCTTAAATTCCGAATTTTATCCGTAAACTTTGTTAAGTTCTCTGTTCAAAGTGTCAATCTGTGTTCAATTTTGTTAAATTTTAATTTTAAATAGTAGCCTTTGTTAAATTTCCAGTTTAAACTGTAAATTGTGTTAACTTCTCCGTTTAAACTGTACATCTTTGCTAAGTTCCCAGTTTAATCCTTAAATATTGTTAAATTTCAAGTTTAAACTGTGAATTGCGTTAACTTTTTCGTTTAAACTGTATATTTTTGCTAAATTCCCAGTTTAATCGTTAATATTTTTAAATTTTAAATTTTCTTGCATTCACAGCATAATCCGTATATTTTGCTAAATTTTCTCCTAAAAGTGAGAAATCTGAATTTAGATAGTAACTTGTGTAAAATTTCGACTTTAATTTGTAAATATTGTTAAAGTCCCTGTTTAAACTACAAGTTTTGTTAAATTTTCAGTTTAGTGCGTACATTTCAACTCTTGCCAAATTCCCAATTTTTTGTATTTTTTGTTAAATTCCCAGTTTAGTCTGTAAATCTTGTTAAATTCCCAGTTTGAAGTGTAAATGTTCTTAAATATATACTTAAGCAGTAAATTTGGGTAAGTTTCTAGTCTAAACTGTACATTTTTCGAAACAGTTTAATTTAATTTACAGTTTAATTTGTAAATCTTGTTAAATTCCCAGTTTGAAGTGTAAATGTTCCTAAATATATACTTTAAGCAGTAAATTTGGGTAAGTTTCTAGTTTAAACTGTACATTTTTCGAAATAGTTTAATTTAATTTACAGTTTAATTTGTAAATCTTGTTAAATTCCCAGTTTGAAGTGTAAATGTTCTTAAATATATGCTTTAAGCGGTAAATTTGGGTAAGTTTCTAGTTTAAACTGTACATTTTTCGGAACAGTTTAATTTAATTTACAGTTTAATTTGTAAATCTTGTTAAATTCCCAGTTTGAAGTGTAAATGTTCCTAAATATATACTTTAAGCAGTAAATTTGGGTAAGTTTCTAGTTTAAACTGTACATTTTTCGAAACAGTTTAATTTAACTTACAGTTTAATTTGTAAATCTTGTTAAATTCCCAGTTTGAAGTGTAAATGTTCTTAAATATATACTTTAAGCAGTAAATTTGGGAAAGTTTCTAGTTTAAACTGTACATTTTTCGAAACAGTTTAATTTAACTTACAGTTTAATTTGTAAATCTTGTTAAATTCCCAGTTTGAAGTGTAAATGTTCTTAAATATATACTTAAGCAGTAAATTTGGGTAAGTTTCTAGTCTAAACTGTACATTTTTCGAAACAGTTTAATTTAATTTACAGTTTAATTTGTAAATCTTGTTAAATTCCCAGTTTGAAGTGTAAATGTTCTTAAATATATACTTAAGCAGTAAATTTGGGTAAGTTTCTAGTCTAAACTGTACATTTTTCGAAACAGTTTAATTTAATTTACAGTTTGATTTGTAAATCTTGTTAAATTCCCAGTTTGAAGTGTAAATGTTCTTAAATACATACTTTAAGTGGGTTCTGGAGGTAATATAGTATTTGGTAGAATTTCGTGTAATAACCGTATACGACTTGGTGCTTTAAGAAAAACTTTCTTTACACTAGCTATCAATTTATCGACATTAGGGTAGCACCTTCTAATAGTTTCAGCAATCCTATGAAGCCCATGTGCTAAACAATTTACATGCAGTATATTCCGATATGTTTTCTTCAAAATTCTTCTAGCAGCTTTCATATAATTCACTCCATCGGCAAGAAATAATAAGAACTTGTCCTTATTGTGTACCTAAGAAATCGACTTCTCGTAGCGGCAGATATCCTCCGTGGTTTAATGGCAGTATCATAAAAAAAATTAGCCTTAAAGAACGTCTTAGGAGACAGTATGCAAGAACCAATGATCCACTTATACACAATAACCTCAAAAACATCAGAAGGGAAATAAAATATGATACCCAATTTAGCCTACAGAAATGTCGTGCAGAACTCTGAAGACAATATAAAAAATGATCCCAATAAATTTTGGGCTTTCATCAAAAGTAGAAAAGGTTCGGCCAGTGTATCTGAAGACATGTTCTTTGAGGGATCTTCGCTAAACAATCCCTCTGATATACTAAATGCATTTGCCAATTATTTCGGTCAATCTTATAATGAGTCCTCATTAGATATCGAGGAACATCACACTGAGACCGATATACCTAACAATAACCCTATTGTTAGCATAAACACTTTCAGTGAAGATGAGGTTATTCGGGCTCTAAAACGAATTAAACCCAAAATGACGACCGGTCCTGATTCCATTCCAGCTTTTTTATTAAAGGATTGCGCTATCATCTTTGCATATCCTCTAACTCTAATTTTTAACCTAATCTTAAAAAACTGCCTATTTCCTGACCTATGGAAATATTCCAAAGTATGTCCCATATTCAAAAAGGGAAACAAACTAGATATTGAGAACTTTAGACCAATCTCTGTAATTTGTAACTTCTGTAAAGTCTTAGAAATATTATTTCATGATAGAATATATCATTCAATTAACACCAAAATCTCTATTAATCAACATGGATTTATGAAAGGGCGTTCAACAACAACAAATTTATTCTGTGTAACTCAATATATTTCTGAATCCTTAGATGAACGTGGGCAGGTAGATGTCATATATACCGATTTCTCCAAAGCGTTTGATAGACTTGATCACCAGTTGTTACTTAAAAAATTAGAAAAAATCGGCTTCTCATATTCTTTGCTCCTTTTGTTTAAATCTTATTTAATGAATAGGGGTCAGTACGTTGCATTAAATGGGTTCAAATCGATCGAATTTGCTGCCACATCTGGAGTTCCCCAGGGATCTATTCTGGGGCCCTTGTTTTTTAACATATTTATTAACGACATAGTGAACGAAATTAATTTGCCTCACCTTTTATATGCCGACGATCTAAAAATTTTCACAGTAATTGATGAAATCGATGAGTGTTTTCAACTTCAGACTTCTCTTGACAAAATAAACACCTGGTGTATAGTAAATAAGTTATTCATGAATCCTAGTAAATGTAACGTAATGTCCTTTTCTTTAAAAACATCACCTATTATTTTTGATTACAGGTTAGATAATGTCATACTTCAAAGACCTATAACATTTCGCGACCTCGGCGTAACTTTTGATAGTAAATTATCCTTCACTGATCATATCGATACCATTGTGTCTGAAGCCTCCAAAGCCCTTGGATTTATCGTTCGTACTAGTCGAGAGTTCACTAATACTGATACTCTGAAAATTCTTTATCAATCCTTCGTCAGATCGAAACTTGAGTACGCATCGCTAATTTGGAGTTCCAGTTATGATGTTCACAAGAATAACTTGGAGGCAGTCCAACGTAGATTTCTTAAATTACTGTGGTTCAAATCCGGCGGTACCTATCCAGTGATTGGTTTTCCGCAAAGTAACTTGCTTGAAAGATACTCTATGACTACTCTTGAGGATAGGCGTACGTACTTTTCTCAAGTATTTTTGTTTAAATTACTACACAATGATTTTGACGCACCCGAAATAATTAGCAAGCTTAATTTTCACGTTCCCAGATTAACCTCTCGTAATCATCAAGTTTTCTATTTACCTACGCCGCGTACCAACGTACTAAATAATTCACCTTTATATACGATTTGCAGTACTTCTAACAAATTATGTAGCGACTTCGATATTTTTAATTGCAGCCTTAGTGACATAAAACAAATTGTTCTAAATTAAATAACCAGTGAGTGTCTTTGTTTTTCTTAATTTGCTTTGAATCACACATGTGTATATATGTATATATAGTTTTTATATGTAAACGTTTTCCATGTTAGTTTTTTCTCTTTCTTCGTATCATTAGTTATTCATAGTTCGTACATTTAAGTAATTTTTTTGTTAATTTTACTTTCTTTCTATGTTGTATATTATGTAATTAATGCTTTGTATGCCTTTATTCCTGTTCTGTAATTGGGTATCTTACCTGTTGAACAGTGTATGCAGTAAATAAATAAATAAATAAATATTTGTCACCCCAAGAGCCTTGTAAAGCTAAATTTACTGCATCCGCCATAGTACGTGAAACTGTAGGTTCTAAAACTTTAGAGGCGATCAAGTGTCCGCTCATTGCACAATTTTCCTCCAATGCACCCACTAAAACATTCGCTACCTTGAACCCGCAAGCACTAATTGTTTCATCCATCTTAAGCCAGATGTATTTCCCATTAAGCTCAGAAGAAATTTTGTTTAATATTTTCACACTCCGTAAATAAATATATATTTTTTAGTATAGACTCCGAAGTACCATAACATTGCTTTATTTGCCACTAATACATTTTTTCTAGAAATTATCTAAAAAGTGGGTTGTCTAGTTTTGACCACAGTATGCTACATCCTATCATAAATTCCACTAATTCTGAGTTAAAATTACGTTGCGTGTCTCTTTTTCAAAGAAATATGTGCATTAATATTTGTTTTGCATGCATGACCACGAAATTGCTTTGTCATATCTAGTGCAATACAGTTGTCTGCCATCACAATGTAACTCAGCAATATCGGAAAACAACAAATTTGCTGTAGCTTGCGTCGATTCACTGCGATGTGACATATTAACTCCGCGTTTTTAGTACTTACGTCCGAATAATCTACAGTAAGTGAGACACTGAGTAATCCTGTTAAATTACTCCCCTCCACGCCTGGGGTTGAGCTTTAGTGATGTAAAGTGAAAGTAGGTATACCTATTGCAATTTAAAATAATCTATTACGCATTATGTTTCTATTTAATATAGTGCAATTTTTTATAAAACTAAGTTACGTGTTGTAAAATTAAATAAAATTAATTTTGTATATTGTATGACTTTCTGTTTTTACACTTTGGGAACGTTTCGGTACGTTTTTACAATATATAATATCTGTAAAAGCCATCTCTGGAATCCGATAGGTAAATCCGACCTCTGCTAATAAGTGAACGAGTGCCTTAGAAATTACGATGTATGCACCCATTACTAAATAAGCAATTTGAAATGTTGAAATTTCAATCACTTTGATGTGAACTTTTATGAAAATATCAACAAAATCATGTTTCTTATTGAAACCAGTGAATAAGTAGTGTATTTGATTAGGCCATTATTAGTTGGATTGTGGCTCGCTGAATATTAACCACTGTTTATAATCTACATGATTGCATACACTTCCAATAAATCAATGTTTATAAGTACCTACGTTTTGCATAAAAAAGACATACAAACATTACCAAGTACACAGGTATTGCACATTACAGGACAATCAATTGCACACACCACAAAAATTGATAATGTAACACCTTCTATATGAATAAGAGAGAATTTAATCTGGAGGAGCTCTAGTTATTTCATTGTACAAAGATACAATACGGAATTATTTAAACAAAAGAAAGAAAGATTTTTAGATAGACTTGCTTATACAAGGTCTGGTGTATTTGTGCTCATATTTTGCATGACAATATATTACCCCAAAAGAGGTAAGAGACATACAAATTTCAGGTCAGATATACTTATAATATTGGTTAGGTCAGTAACTGAGACCTACATCTTCAGTTTTATTGTGTACATTGCGTCTATATCAGTGGAAACTATATTTCTAGTAATGTTTTTGTCTTCGTAAATTTTTCCCATCAGCGTTTCGCAAAATTCCATTCGACAGATATTGTCCTCCGAGAAAATCTCATGGGTCTTTTACCCTTTATAACAATGAACCCAATATTCTTCAGAATTTGTTTAACTATAGTAAACCCTTGCATTTACCTCCTCAGCAACTTGTGCTGACAATAATGTCGAGTTTTCGTTGATGATAGCACAAACCATGATTCCTAACATTCCTCTGTCATCGTCAGTGACTTCTTAAGTTGGCTTTCTTGTAAATTATAAACTTCCATTTGGCTTGGAAATGAATGCTAGGTTTGTAGAACCCACCTGTACAATTTCTCATAACAAAATGAACAAATGTAGCGTAGTTCGATGCATGAAACACAAACTGGTTAACCGTCGTGCATCGGAAATCGTCGTATCTTGAAGCGATTCCTGCCATGGACGAAAGTCAACTAGACATATTACGTCTATGTTCTTATTTGGTTGAACCGATCGGTATAGTGTAATAATAGCTATAGAGAGTTTTACTACCGACACACATGTAAAATTGGGCAATTTTCGTGACGTTATTCGACATGATATTTGCCACTGCCCAATATTAAGAAATTCAAGTTTGTTAAAAAATTGTTGAACATATTATGTTCAACAATTATGTGAAAACTTTAACAAACCGGCAAAAACTATAATATTTACGTTTACTTTTATAACTCTTCAAAGATAAACTGCCTACCTAGGTAAATTAAAACAATTTTCTTCTCCACACTGTATTGCAGCGAACCACACGGCGCGGCGTTCCAAAAACCCGAATAAGCAAGAAACGGGTATGTGTACATTCACTTTATGAATTTTTGATTCACGCAAATGGTACCTGTTTCAGGTTAAACAGAACACCCGGTTTCGCTCTCTCATTCGGTTGAGATTTCATCAACTTTACCATTACCTTAAATACCAAGTTAATATTATATTAACGATGCTGTTGCTCAAATCACACGCATTATTGCATTATTCAATAACTATATTGACTGAATAATAACAGCGAATTAAATAAAAGGCATAAAAATGCTGGTAGTAATTTCTGAGGGATTATCTAGGTTAAGGCGACGATGCCTTTGTATTATGATTAAACATTTTTCAGTATGTTTGTGAAAAAAACTGTGAGTAATTATACTATGTTCCGTAAATAATTCTGTTTTGTTTAGTAAGCAATTATAAGTGAACAGTATATTAATAAACTTTTAGAAAGTAAACAAATACAAGTGATCAGCCATAGTATCTTATTTTCTATGCACACTACGCAGTAAAAAGTAAAAATGTCAGACCCAGTATTTACTTTAGTTTCAGTAGTAAAAATAATAAACGTTCGGTAAAAACGATTTCGAGTCCAGATTCATAAGCCCGTGGTACAGCCGCTAATCGCTACTCTCTTGGTGGCATTGTGATGACGTAATTCAGCGCGTCGGTATAATGAAGGATTATTCATATTACTGTATAATACAAATAAATCTGTGCATTTTGGAACCTACTTACCACTTTGCGTCTAAGAACACGACGATATTTATAAGACAAGGGTGCTGGTACTGCCTAATGCAACATTTGGCTACTTCCCTCTCGGGATAATTCGTTACCACTTTCAAAGACGTTACAGACGAGAAAGGAACGTTCCTACTTATAGCCTGTCCCGTGTATAATTCAGAAATATAAAGAAGTTCACAAAAAAGCTTAAGGCGTATATCGCATATCAATTTTCAAATTATTTACAAAAGAGCCATAAAGAAGGGGTTCAGCTTCTTGTATTATCATCACAAAATATTGTTATACATATTTCCTAACAAGTTAAGAACGTGGCCAATTACACTGAATATAATTGATTGAAATTTGTCCTACCGAATTGATGATTCGTTGGAATTAGCTATCTAGTCAACGTGGACTTCCAGGGGTGGAGATTCTAATTAGAAGCGGTTGGTCCCCTGTATACTTTTTTGCGAGTTCTTTATATCTCTGAATTATATACGGGACAGACTATACCTTCGGTTGCTTCTGTATAGCTTCCCGTTGTATTTTGAATATCAGCGATGCATTCTGATGGTTGTCTTCAAATTGACAGTCTGAGACACTCCTAAAGTTAATTCCCTCGCTAGTTTCTGTGTAGAATCGGTGTCCTGAAATGACATGAAAGAACCGGGTAAAATTCTTTAAACTCGGTTGCCGATTCAGAACGCAGAATCGCACGGAGGTCGTTAAGATTACAAAGAGGTAGTCAATGAAAAATTTGAACTCGATTAATACTTGTATTTTTTATTAGAAAATTTAATATGTATAATTGTAAGAATGTTAAAAGTCTATATGGTTAATTGTATGTAGAACAACTCAATTCAACAGCCGACACCACACATGGTAAACGGGATACGTCTCGAGGATGCACGATATCAAACTTCATACAATGGCGAAGCCATTGTAACAATCTACTGGCTATTGTCTGTAATGGCATATTCAGATTTTCTTACTTTTTATTGGGTATTTTGCCACTTAAAAATATTTAAAAATTTTAATGAAAAAACCTCTGCGCCAAACGAATCAGACAGAGGTTGGTTCTTGAGTATTTGACTGTTTCAAAAAGTCTCACACCTAAAAATATATAAACTAGAACAATGTTATAAACTAAAAACTGAAAATCAAAGCTATATGTAGTTAACGTTTCGGAAGAGAATCTACTTCCGTTCTCAAAACTTTTTGGCCGTCAACCATGACAGTTATTTGTTTATGTATTTCCATAGTCACGTGAGACATTAAATTATATTTATCTTATTTTTACTTACTTCGTCGCTAAGGATGGGCAACCAACTAGTACAAAAATCTATTGAATAATTAGAAACGCATCTATCCTCGTTTAATAAAATAATCGCGGATTCTTTAAGTTTTCTTTTTGTTCCGTTGCTCTCTTTTTCCAAAATCTTCGCCGAGTCCCATTTAATTCTATGATTATTATCCCACGCGTGTTCACAAATTTTGGATTTTTCAAATTCTCCCCTTCTAGCGTAATTTCTATGTTCACCAAGCCTTACGTTGAAAGGTCTAGATGATTCACCTACGTAATGTTTTCCGCACTCACACGGAACACTATAAATACAATTTTTTGAACTTTGAACAATATTTGGAGGTTTGGGTCTTGATAAAACCGATCTTAGCGTGGAGCCCGTTTGAAAAACCGTTCGTACGGAAAACCTGTTCCCAATTTTTCGTAATTTATCCGATAAACCATGTATATATGGAATTACTGCCATTGACCTAAATACCTCAGGTTGTGATAGTATATTCTCTCTACTACCAATGTTCAATAACTGACTATCAACAAAACTCTCAGGATATTGATTATTTAATAAGACAGTTTTTATAAATTGTTTTTCGTTCCTTAATATTATATCATTTGAAGAAATAATTTTGGCTCTGTCGTACAAACACTTAACAACACCTTTCTTAACACTAATATGTTGATTTGAATTGAAATTTAAGTATCTGTTTGTGTGTGTTTGTTTTCTATACACACTGGTTTGGTATGTGTTATCTAATTTTTTAATTAAAATATCTAAGAAAGGTAATTCATTATTATTCTCTATTTCTATTGTAAATTTAATTGAAGGTTTTCGTTAATCTGATTCAAAAAATTACTTAAACATTCTTTACTATAAGGCCATATAGCAAAAATGTCATCTACATATCTCCACCATACAATGGGTTTATAAGCTAGATTATTAATATTACTTTCCTCGAAATTTTCCATGAAAATGTTACTTAATATTGGAGATAATGAAGAACCCATGGCCATCCCAAAGTCTTGTTGATAGAAGTCATTATTTAATTGAAAGTATGTTGTTTTAATGCAAAGTGTAAGTAATTCCATTATAGTTTCAATGCTTAACTTAGTTCTATTCGCCAAATTCCCATCTTGTTGCAATTTGTTTTTAATTATTATTAATGTTTTATCTACAGGGACCTTTGTAAATAGGCTTACTACATCAAAACTGACCATTAGATGATTATTGAGAACGGAAGTAGATTCTCTTCCGAAACGTTAACTATTTTCAGTTTTTAGTTTATAACATTGTTCTAGTTTATATATTTTTAGGTGTGAGACTTTTTGAAACAGTCAAGTACTCAAGAACCAACCTCTGTCTGATCCGTTTGGCGCAGAGGTTTTTTCATTAAAATTTTTAAATATTTTTAAGTGGCAAAATACCCAATAAAAAGTAAGAAAATCTACTGGCATAATATTCAAATTTTATGGTAGTTTCGAAAAACTTTCCCCAAATCAAATATTGTAGTTATTGTAATTATTTTTAAAATTAATTTCGTTGCAGTTTCCGAAATACTATTTTCTCTCAGAATTTCAGTATATTTCTTAAAAACCAAGCCAAACACATGTTTACGTTAAGTGACACTTCTACCTCCAGATCTAATCCCACTGACCTATGTATCATATGGAGTAGGCGGTATGGGCCCATGGGTTTCGAATACATTTCGGGCGCCGTTTTGATAAAATTATGTGAAGGAAAAATTGTCATGTATTTCAGCGTGTAGGTAATTGATTCCTGAAGCATTTTAAGTCAAGACATACAAGGTGTTCCATTTGAAAAAATTGAGTTATGACAATTCAAATATATAATAATTTGAATAATCGTGGAAAACACTAGAACTAGAATTAGGTTCAACTTTGTACCCCTGTAGGTTTTGACTTAAAATATTTCAGCAGTCAATTACCTACGTGCTGAAATCCATATGACAACTTTTCCTCTAAAGGTCTAAAGATGTAAAAAATTATTTATTTTAAAAAAACTTTTTTATTAGACTTGAGACGAAAGTGGGTCAAGTTCGGAGACAGGCGGGTATTTGGTAGCTCCTACAAAATCTCGAAATAAAGTCGGTTAAAACGGTGACAAATCGAAATTGTGTTGAATTAAAGCGTGAATAATTCTACATTAATTGATATAAATTAGCACGAGTCTGGCTATTTCATATAGCTGATATTTGAACTATAGTAGTTGAACATAGCATCGCAAAAGCGTATATAAACCCGAAAAAGTGCAGTGCCTGGCCGTAAGATCTATACTTGAGTCCCTTTTCAAGTGGATAATATAATAAGCAACATGTGTTTATAAGGCAGTATAGAGAACCAGATGTGGATGAAACAGATAAGTTTTGTTTAACTGGCAGTTTAGTTTATTAATGTAGTTTATTTCTTTATTTATATTGAAAAACATTAAAAATTAAAATTGAAAAGGTATTAAACATAGGTAATGAAACGGAAAAAACCAGGAATTGGAAAACGGAAACTAAAACTGATTACTTCAGAAACAAACCAGTATACAGGGTGTACAAAATATTCTTTCGGGCCTTTTTCTCATAACCCGCTGACATGGCCCTTCCCTGCACTTCCACCGTAAATGGATATTTACCTGTGGAACGGTTAATATAAATAAAAGCTCATTGCGGCGAGCTGAAACTTGAAACCATATACCTGTGGACGCAAGCTGACAGGAGACGATGCACACTGCTAGATCCCGAAATAGAAGAAGCCGAAAACAGAAGAATAAATAAGGAGATGATGATAGATGGAAACTTAAAAGAAGCATCTCACAAACACCTATATTTCCCATTCTATATTCCTACCCCATGCGTCATGTGGCTCTCGCTGCTGACAACAAGCATGTCCCACGTCCAATCCAGCGTATGCAGCCGGTCCGACGGTATATAAAACGTCCAAGGTTTGTTCCGACACGCGGTTTGGTCGTCCGTTGGGCGGTCGGGTAGGGCCGCCCGGTCGTGGCATGAATATGTCACAGCGAGTGAAGGATGTAGTTGTGGGCGGCTGGGCGGCTACATTTGGCCGTACGGCGGGCGACCGGGCTGCGTGTTGGGACGAATCTCCAGAGTGGATGCCCGGAATCGGCAGCAATGCCCACCTTACGCCAGCAAATCAATCAATCAAAAAAATTTTTTATTAGAGAAATTGGAGATTCTTCAATTTTCAAAAATTACTAACATTGAAAATATCAACTTTACAAAATAAGTTGTTAAAAGGTTAAAAAATTTAAAAAAAATGTTTCATTGAAAAAACGCTTTTCCTTTTGTTATCAACAAAAGTGTCTAAAACAATATCAAACCAAGTTACCGTCTGATAATATGAATTTTCATAATAGGCGAGTCTTCCTGGGGTAAAAAAAGAGGTGATTTTACAAATTTTGTATAGCATTTGAGTTAGCGACGAATTCTTATAGGAAAAATTCCGCTGAACAAGATTTTCTTATGAAAAATTTTCCTAAACCGCGAGCTTCATGGTCAAATAATTGTTTAAATACAATTTTTTTCGTTTTTATTTAATAAAATAACGGATTGACAGATCTGAAAAAAATCTTGATTCAATCGAAAGATATTATTAATGCGCGTCGTTTGGCGTCAGGCACAACTCATTTTGTCAACCCGTTCATTTGTTATAGCCAAATTAAATTTCATAATTAACAAATTGATTACTCCGAAACTAATGAGATCAGGATATTGTTTTTTTCAAAATATATGCCTTTTATACCAAAGAATATACCATATTTTTTTTGGCCCGATATCTTTAATACTTCTTGATTGTTTAAATAATTGGCATAAATTGTTAATTTGTAAATAACTTTTTTTTCGAAAATTTTATCGACTTCAAACCAATTTTAAACGATAAAAATTGATGTCGGGCATAACCTCCGCCGGTTTTAGAAATGTGCCAATCGAATGCAATATACCCTTCGTTTTGTATTTGCGAAGAGTATTGAATTCGGAAATTTTGTATTAATTGACTCATACTGCCGCCCTAACATGAAACATGGTGGTGTTGCTATTTATAAACGACAAAGTTTTCAGTCAGCCATTAACATAATCCCTGTATTAGATTTCTGTAGAGAGGGTATTTTAGAATGTTGCTGTATTGAATTAGTTTATTATAACATAATTTTAGCCGTTATCTATCGCCCACCTTCCGATAATTTCAATTTATTTTTAAGCCTTTGTAGCGGCCTACTGAATAAAATTGTTAACAGCAATAGATTAGTAATTTTAGGTGGTGATTTTAATCTGGACTTTTTAAGCATACACCGTAACGGTACGCTATTTACTGATCTGTTGCTGTCCTATGAATTAAATATAACTATAAAAGTACCGACAAGGATAACCGAAGACACTAGTACATGTATAGACAATTTTATTGTCAGTTCAAATTTAAAGAATTATGTAGCAAAAACCATAGACTTTAATCTATCGGATCACATCCCAACAAAAAAATATACCGAAAAGAATACATACAAATATCGCAGAAATCTTTGTCAGGATAATATTAGATTATTCACTAGCAGTTTAGGAAAAGAGAATTGGGAGCAAGTCTTTAATGAAACATGTCCAAATTCCGCCTTTGATATTTTTTTAAATATAATATTGTATAATTTCGAACAGTGTTTCCCGGTAAGACGATACTTCAACAAGCATAAATATGATGGCAACGAATGGATATCAGATGAGCTACTTCAAATGAAAAATCGGATTAGTTTTTATAATGATCTTGCCAAAACACATCCTGAATATAAGGACTTAAATCGCGAAGCAAATAATATTTATAAAAAGAAACTAGAAAGTGCAAAAAAAGAATATCACGACAGTGAGATTAGGGAAGCCAATAACAAAATGAAGGCTATGTGGAGTGTCATTTCGAGAATTCAAGGTAAAGAAAGACAACAAAAAAATATTCATATTGTTCAGAACGAATCTTTAATTTCAGATGAGGAAGCGGCAAATAATTTCAACGAACATTTCACCAATTTCCAAACAATTAATAATATATCAAAAGATTTTGATTTTCTTAGATCCAATATACCAGTTTGTCACCGGTCGTTTTTCCTCTCACCAGTAACAGAAACAGATGTTCTAACACTAATTAATAACCTGAAAAGCTCTAACGCGTGTGGATATGACGAGATATCCAATAATTTAATTAACAAATGTAAATTCTCTTTTACTAGTCCATTGACACACATCATAAACTTGTCATTTCAGACTGGGATTTTTCCTAGACAATTTAAATTGGCTATTGTGCTGCCCCTCTATAAGAAGGGAGATCCCAATGACTACGAAAACTATAGGGCCAGTTTACTACCAAACTTTTCAAAATTATTCGAACTTAGCGTGAAAGAACAACTTACCGTATTTCTAAATCAAAATAATATTTTATCGCCGACACAGCATGGTTTTACCAAGTCTAAGAGTACTGAAACCGCATTATGTGCTTTTCATGAACGAATCGTCAACGCCTTGGACAATAAACAGTCTACCCTTGGCCTGTTTATAGACTTTTCTCGTGCTTTTGATTGCGTGGATCACGAACTATTACTCGAAAAATTAAGCAGATACGGAATTCGAGGTATTCTTCTGAAATTCTTTACATCTTATCTGGAAAATCGGAATCAAATTGTTAAACTCAACGATGCCTCTAGCAATAAATATAACGTCGATAAAGGTGTACCTCAAGGATCAATTTTGGGACCTCTGCTATTTTTAATTTTTGCCGACGACTTGGCTTTTTTTTTGAAGAATACTCCAGGCATATACCTTGTCACCTACGCAGACGATACCAATTTATTGCTTACTGAGCGGGACGTAAAATCCCTGAGAATCCTCACTGAGGAAACATATCATAGGATCATCACATGGGCTGAAAAAAACTGTCTCTATTTAAACAAAAGCAAAACTACATATTTACCATTTTCTATTAAAAAAACTACAACGGACTTTGTGAACGGCTTTGCTAGTCACAATAATCCAGACATTGTTCTGTCTGCTTCAACGAAAATTCTCGGAGTGCACTTTGACAATAATTTGCAATGGGCTTGTCATATAGATGTTTTAACTAAAAAATTGACAAGCAGTTATGGTCTGCGCTTTCTAATCAGCTAATCACTGTAGTCGTGATGTCCTTTTAACATTATACTATGCGAACTTTCACTCCCACATGAGATATGGTATAATCAATTGGGGCAACAGCAGTCATGTTCATCGTGTATTCGTCTTGCAGAAATATGCTGTTCGAATTATAGCAAAATTAAATTACTGCGATTCTTGCAGAGATGCCTTTAAACAATTACGCATTCTCTCAGTTGCTAGTACATACATTTTCGAGGTATGTTCTTTCATCTACAGTAACAAATCATTATTTTCTGTAAATAATCTAAACCATGAATATGATACTAGGCATAAAGACATTCTTCAACCCAATTCTCATCGAACAAGTATGTACCAAAAAAATTTTTTCTACAATGGCTGCAAACTGTATAATCTTTTAAGCAATGGCATAACTTCCTCAGGCAATATACATATTTTTAAAAAAGATTAAAAGAGTATCTTATATATAGAAACTGTTATTCTGTGAATGAATTTTTTGTATAAAATCTGTTAGTTCGTTTATGCGTAGGTTCTTGTAGTGTCGTATACTGATATACATATATACATATTGACTTGTTCTGTATTTCTTGTGTACTGTTTATCCTTTTGTAAACACTATATTTTTAATAGAGAAATAAATTATTATTATTATTATTATTATTATTATTATTATTATTATTATTATTATAATTATTTATAGCATTTTATATAATTTAAAAATGATTTTATTATAGGAAATATTTTATTGCACGAAAAAAGTGAATTTGACAACAAAAAAAAATTGCCCACACCGAGGATCGAACCCGCCACCCCATTGCACGTCAAAACTTACTATTTTCACGTTGCGGGAGAGAATTTTTAAGGGTCAAAAACGCGTATAACTCTTCAGGGATTGAATATTTTTTGTAGAACTTTTTGTGGTTGATGGAAAAACTTGTTAGCTTTCATTTGCACCGAACCTCCTGTCCAAAAAGTTGTTAATAGACAAATTAGAGCCTTTCACGAAATGTCACTTTTATTTCCGGTTCCGGTTATCCGATCAAGGTCTTTTTGGTCTCAAAATTTTTCTTTTTGCAAGCACTTTCATATGCACAAAACCCCATTTCGATACGCTTACCCAAAGCCGAGATATTCCATTTGGTAATTTGCAAAATTAACTTAAACTTTAAATAAACAAAAGCAAAAAGTCGATCAAACTATCGAAAAAAAAGTTATTTGCTAATTAACAAATTGTGCGAATTGTTTAAAAAATTAAAAAGTATTGAAGATATGGGGCCAAAAAAATATGGTACATTCTTTGGTATAAAAGGCATATATTTTGAAAAAAAAACAATATCCTGACCTCATTAGTTTCGGAGTAATTTGTTAATTATGAAATTTATTTTGGCTGTAACAAATGAACGGGTTGACAAAATGAGTTGTGCCTGGCGCCAAACGACGCGCATTGAAAATATCTTTCGATTGAATTAAGATTTTTTCGGATCCGTCAAACCGTTTTCATTTTATTAAATAAAAACGAAAAAAAAATTCTTTAAACAATTATTTGCCCATGAAGCTCGCGGTTTAGGAAAACTTTTCACAAAAAAATCTTGTTCAGCGGAATCTTTCCTATAAGAATCCGTGGCTAACTCAAATGGTATAGAAAAGTTTTGGGAAAAATCCCAGTCAGACTCGCCTATAATCGGCAGTGTCTCTTGAACTAGTTCCAGCAAAAGAACTGTGTTCAAAATGTATACGAAACTCATGCGCCCATACCGCCTACTTTAATAGTACTCTTTGAGGTATTCTGAAGCAGATATTACTCGGTCTATCGTGTTTGTTTGATGTGAGGCTTATCTTAATAAGTTAATACGCTACTTCATTACTTTTTACAAACAGTAGTACATCTACCGTCACATCACCTTCGAACTGACATAGTTTTGCTCAACAAATTGACCTAATACTAGACGACGACATGTGAAAAACAAATTTATTCAGCAATTTGCCATCACGGTGAAACTGAAGGTTAATGGTTGGTTAACGGTACTAACAACGAATGCATCCATTAGCACATTGCGTATTTTGGGCAGAAAATAATTGAAAATAAATATCTCACCTGTTGCATAATTTGTTCAAGAAATTCTATCCCGATGATTAGACATAAACAAAATGTAACAGTGATTATTATTAATCACAAATACAGCTTTTAATCGTGACTGGCTCTTAATTATTATTTTTAGAGACGAAAATCGCATAGTCATCCTGAATCTATAAAATTTAAAAACTTGTTTAACGTATTGGGTCTTTGCCTTTGCCAACTGGTTTTTTTTTTCAGATAGTCAGTGAGAAAGCATCACTTGTACCTATGTTATATTAGTCCATTGTGTTTGAAAAATCATCATCGAGACAGTATTTGAGAAAGCATCATTTGTAATATAAGTGGTCTAAAGGTGAGTTAAAAGCTATGACCTCTCGAAGTAACACTACTTTCGATCGTTCTCCGAGTCTTTTTTACAGAATTGAAGGTTTTCGACAATAAGTACGCTCGTTGTAAAAAATCACTACTTCCACATCCAGATTTCCCATCCAAGGGAAGGAAAACATCTTGACTATATTTGCACTCTAGTATATGGAAATAATTAGTAACAAAATTTGAAAATATTTGAGGCATATGACAAAAAAAAAGACATTGGCTTCTAAAATATACGCCAAGAATGAAGTTTTTACTGGGGATGGGGGGATGGGTTACCTTCAACGGAATCTAAATCAGATGCCCTTGCAATACATACGTTACGTGTACCAAATTTCAAGTGAATTCATCATTTTTCTATCAACTCCTTTAATAATAGAGTGGAGGTGAACGAAATCTGAGGCCTTGGATTGTAGTAAATACACCAAATCCCCAGTTTCTGTACTTTTACCAGCTTGCTTTACTTATTTTCTCCTATTTACCCATACTTACCCCCCCACAGCTTCAACGGAATAATCTTAAAATATAATCTAGTTACAGATGTCGTTATAACACATGTGTGTACTTACCAAATTTGAAGTGAATATCTCAATTTTTTTTATCAGCTCCTTTAATAATGGAGTGGGGGTGGTGAAGGTGTTGAAAAATGTTATAAAACAATCTGAGGCCTTGGCTGCTAGTATATACACCAAGTTTCTGTACTCTTACCAACTTACTTTACTTATTTCCCCTTATTTACCCCTATTTAATCCCCAACCTTTCAACGCAGTCCTCTCAAAATATAATTTAATTCGAGATGTCGTTATGATACATGCGTGTACCAAAAACTGATCGCAAAGAAGGCTTAGCAGGTCTCAAATTAATCGTTATTAAAAACCAAAGGAGACATTGTTCTTGGCCTTTGAAAATGTTAAGTATACCACTATTCAGGGGCTGAAATTACCTCTAATCCTAAAAAATTTTGTAAAATATCAATCTAAAAACAATTTCATTTGTGTTATTTCTATTAAATCAATCTTAAGAAAGCAATTATGTATTTTCTATCAAGAAATGTTAAAAATTCACCCATAGGCCCTCGAAGGGGGTATTTTTTCGCTCAAATTTAAAATCTCGACGTTTTATGACATTCTAAGCTTAAAATTTTGATTTTTACTTCCTTCGCATACCGAAGGGAAGTATTAATTGTATTCGAGAAAAAATCACCCCCAAATATAGGTTTTTCAATTCCGTCAGTCTGTCTGCCTGTCTGATGGTGCATTAACTAAAAAACTACTTGATGGAGAGCAGTCAAATTTCGTAGGTAGTTGACGCTTCTGTCAGCGAAGAAATGGTTAAACTTTCACTGGAAAATATACAGGGTGAACCGTCTAAAGGGAATAAATAATGAAAACATTTTTTTTTTGCTCTAATTTAAAATTTCCGCGTTTCGTGACACTCTCAACCTATTGCAGAAAAAAATATTTTGAAAAATTTTTACCACTAAAATAGATGAATTTTTTTTTTCTTTGTTCAAATTTAAAATTTTCACGTTTCATAGTGTTCTAAACCTATTAAAAAAAAATTGAATTTTTAAAATCATTTTTGAAAAAAAATTACCACTAAAATAGATGAAATTTTTTTTTCTTTGTTCAAATTTAAAATTTCCACATTTCCATGGCATTCTAAACCTATTTCAACAAAAACAAATTTAAATTTTTTTATATTTTTTTGAACAAAATTTTAATCTATCGCTACTATAGAATAGATGAAAAATTTTTCTTTGTTCAAATTTAAAATTTCCACGTTTCCATGGCATTCTAAACCTATCTAGACAAAAACAAATTTAAATTTTTTTATATTTTTTTGATAAAATGTTTAATCTATTTATCACTATTATAGAATAGATAAACAAAAATTTTTTTGCTTAAATTTAAAACTTCCACGTTTCATAACATTCCAAACCTATTTCAGAAAAAAAAATTGCAATATTTTTTTAACCATTTTGGAAAAATATTTTACCACTATAGTATGTTTTTAAACCAGGAGGAGTAAACATGGAAGTTCTATTTACACCATAAAAGTAACCAGAAAATACACTAAAACCTTTTTGGCGTTTTGGGCAACCAACAATACACGACTACAGTGTTTTTGTGTGTATTTTCTTACATTATATAATGCATCGACCTCTATTTGACCTCTACATATTCTATACAGCATTCATACCAATTACGCAGTATAAAGGCACCAAGTAATTAGCTACTTTTACCTTCAGCTTTATACAAAAGGGACTAAAAACTGATATATAATGTGCAAACGATAAAATAGAAATTATAACCAAATAATTTATGACATGAAATTAAAATTTTTGCAATATGTCAAAATTTAGGAATATTGCCTTGTAAAACTGGCGAGGGAGTAACCAATCACAGATGTATAATTTACCGCGTTAAATTTAAAACGCTCCTCCTGGTTTAAAAACAGACTATAGATTAGATGGAAAAAAATTTTTTTGCTCAAATTTAAAATTTTCACGTTTCATGGCATTCAAAAAAAAATTGGAAATTTCTCTACCACTAAAATAGATGGAAAAAATTTCTTTGCTCAAATTTAAAATCTTCACGTTTCATGCCATTCTGAACCTATTTCAAAAAAAGTGTTTTAAATTTGCAATCTGTTTTTACTACTACTATAGAATAGAAGGAAACTTTCCTTTTTGCTCAAATTTAAAATTTCCACTTTTCATGACATTCTAAACCTATTTCGGAAGAAAAAAATTACCAACATTTTTGAAAAAAAAAATGAAATTTTTTAACTATCACTATACTTCCACTGCACTACGTGAATGTGGAATTGAAAATGTGACAGATTGCAATAATATTTAGCATATGAAACTATTATACTTTTATTGAAAAATGTACAGGGAGGTCATCCCAAGAAATAATTCAGCCATGGTGGACATTTGTAAAGGTATTTGCGCAAGCTTTCCATATTTGGCACCTGTCATTTAGTATTGAATTTTTGCTGTTGGATGAGCACTCTGTATATTTTTTTGACCAAAGCTTATCAGGTTTTCTTTGTAATAATGGTGATAGCCATATTCCGATTATTATTTTCAATGTCATTTCATAATTATTAATTTTTTAGAGTAACCGCCATGCACAAATAAAAAGGGAAGATCTGTGTAAATACCTTTACCGATTTTTTTCTTACGATTTTATTTGCGATATTTACGATACTATACTTCCTCTCCACTACATGGATGTGGCAGTAAAAATTAAATTAGAATGACAGTAGATCACATTCTGCGCGATACTGTAAAAAGAATAACGTTCGTAATAGTTCTCGAACTACAACATGTCCAAAATTACCGCCTCCGCCCGGTAGATTTGAAGAGACGGGGTTAGAAAGAGGTCGTTATGAGTGAATAAACAGCACGATCTTTTCCATTTTACAAATTCGTTGCCCGTGGTCAGCCTCCCTTCTAATTAAAATTTCATTTAACAAACAATTAATTTCCAATCCCAGTTATTATTTCGCCGTTTCATATTGAACAAAATTTAGTCGTTATAATTAAAAGTTTTATTACAATTCGTTACTCTGTTATTTTTCAACCTATTGACACAATTCTGAAATACATTAATGCTAAAAATAAATCAGAGGTTTTAATTTTTAGCCCTGTCAAAAGATTTATAAATGAGTTATTTTTTGTTTGTGCTTATATTTTTAAACATTCTGAAATTAATAAAAGAACAGAGACAGCAGAAGTTGTAGAGTACTTAGAATGTAAATGGTATCAATCTGCATGCGTTAAGTGGTTGCGTTTCGGAGATATGTCGCCTAAAAGAAACATTCAAAACACAACACACAACACAAGTAGTCAATAGTTAGATTTGAATTCGACTAATACTGTAACATATTTTGATACCTAAATATTAAAACGTGTTACATCGGTGCGAACGGCAGCCGATTTTTGTTGGAGAGCATAGGGCCGTGGGTTAGGATTGTGTGTGGACACTCAAAAGGGCGCCACCGGCTGTATGTTACGTAATATGATTTAAATAATTTTGCCAGCCAGGAACAAAATTAAGTTACTAGCAACCATGCGATGGAATTCTCAAAACATCTCTATGATATCAAAACTCTTACTTTACCCTCTCAAATCTCAAAATTTAAACAAATATCAAGTGTATCGGTGCAAATAATAAGAACGTGTAGACATTAGACATTTATTACAACACACATGAGATGTACAACAATAAAAACAAGTAGTTTCACAATTATCCCCTAAACTTAATCTGTATGTATATGCAAAAGAAATGCAAAATATGTAAATTACCCCTTTTAAAGTTATTTCAATGATTTGCCCTTTTCCTATAGAAATGCAACTACGCTTAAATGATACCAACAATGAGTTTTAGATTTAAAACAGCAAGTTAAAGATTCACAATGGATTCAAATTACAGCTCATCAATAAAATATTACGTAACAAACAAGATTCTGTGAGCCAATTTTCGCAATGCTCGCTGTGTGCACTAGAATGTTATAGAATGATCTAAAATAATTATGTTCTATTAAAAATACTTCATATGTGACATAGTAGAAGGTAAATTAGTATCACGTGGTACCATGCGTTACTTACAAAAAAATCTTAAGATATTTCATCATGTTGGATATGTAGTTGCAAAATCTTTATGTAATTTACTCTAATATTTCAACAAGAAATCACTGAATGAAACTATAATAATTTCTTTAAAATTGTATAACTAAAATGAAACAATAAAACCTGGTTAGAGCCTTGGCGTTTTCTGCGACGACTGCAGCGTGACCTGTCACCACTTCTTAAGATGTTCTCGACGCTGCCTACGACTACGACTCTGCGTCACTCCTAAATCTCTGCCCAAATCTCTTGGAGATTGCTGCGAACACCTCTCCAACCAAAACTTCTCTAAACGTCAGCAGGACCCACATAAAACCAAATATCTGAGTAATGGACTTCCTCCTATTACTCCTCTAACAATACTGGGCCCCCTTACATAACCAAAATGACAGCACCAAACATGTGCTTATCCCAATTGTAAGCCTCTCCGAAAATATATGCCCCTCCAAAACACTCTACTTGTAATAATTACAATAAATAAGAACTAAATAAAATCCCAAACTAAGTAAAATAAGATCTCACCTCATATAGAGAGTATTACATAACTTCACGATACACGTGGCGATCAGATTACGACAAGCAACAGAATTCCTTCCTGGAATTTACAAAGTGCTTTTGGCAGGACGGTAAAGAAACGCTGGGTACATCAAATCAAATCCCTTTTCAGAGTAAGCGATGTAAAACCCAAATTCTTCAACACAAAACCGGGACCGCCGCCATTCAGCTATCTCGTCGCTGTCGAAAAACGAACCACCAGACGAAAATCTCCTTTTACAGTTCTCAGTGTTGCCAACTTTGAGCATCTAGAGAACTCTTTCTCTAGCCAATAAAAATGCGCCAACAAAGGGCTTTGCAATTAAAAGACTGAATTACACGATTATGTAACATTTCCACTACAAGAATGTGTGAGTAACACCTCTAACTCAAAATAATACTTAAAGATAACACGTTTACTTTCTAAATACTGAGAATTGCAGATATGCGACCTGCTATGCCCCTTTGAAGTACGAGTGGTTGCCTATCTCTTCACTCAAACAAATAAACTAATGGGTTAATTTACTGTATTCAAACTGAAATTATTAATGTAGCTTTTTCAAATGCCACAATACTTGTATTTGATTAAATAAGTTCAATATGTATAAGGTAAAGAAACTGAAAGTCCATTTGGTCAATTGTATACAAAGCAAATCAGATGAGCATACCACTCATGGCAAGTGGGATAGCTCTTGAAGAACTTCATAGAACGGAACACTTGTAATTGCTTTAAAATGCCTACATAAGTTATATGACGACGCTTTCCTGCTCTTTCAAACGTACTAACCGCCTATAACCCGAAAAGGATAAGAGGATTTCGCCTCTCATTTGACGTCCGTGTAGTCAGTTTATGAAGTATTTTTGTACTTCGCAAAATTTACGGTAAAAATTAAAACATTGTCACTTTGTAAGCTGGACTCAGCTGCTATGAAATGCTTTTCCTCAAAACTCTTGTCTGCGGATGAAATTCGCTCTTAGTGGTTGTCAAATTGCATTATTCGATTTTCCGAGTTTCTAAGTAAAACTATGTCCAGTTTCCAAAACATTACTTTCCAAGTAGAATTCCGTTACCCTTCTTAAATACGTAGATAAAGGCGTGTACATACGACGGATATGTTAGCAGAATTGTTTTAATAAATATCGGCTAGAAATTATATAAAAATTATCTGTTCATTTTTTATATTTATTTACGTCATATTTTTTTCTTACATTTCATGACACACCAATTTTATACAATAACAGATCATTGTACATTATTAATAAATTTAATAAAATAATTATAACAATTTAATATACAGTGTGGACCTAAAGAAACGCACAAAATTCATATCTTTGGTATGTGTCATTTGTCAAAAAAATCCTCGAACAGGTCGATTTTAGTTTTGTAAACGCTGCATTTTGTCACTATACCAAAATTTATGACGTCATTGGTTTTTGAGTTATGACGTCATCATACATTTTTTTTTAAAATGGAAACGGACATTTTTGTTTACTGTTTTTGGTGGTATATTCCTTTAGCTTTCTGGTGATATGAAAAAAATTGATATTACCTAATCCATTCTTTTGGAATAAAATATTTTTATTGATTGATACCTTACATAAGTAATTGTGAGAAAAAAATCTCCTCCATTGCTCAAATTGTGACCCTCCAACCATTTGGCATTGACCAAGACGGGTGTAGACACTTTGCATGCTGTTCTGAATCATCTCATGGGCAATTCGTCTCATCTCCAACCCAGTTGTGCCTTTCAATTCTTCTATGGTATCCGGTCTGTTAAAATACACCCTTGACTTTAAGCAACCCCAAAGAAAAAAGTCTAAGGGGGTTAAATTCGGTGAACGCAAGGGCCACTCAATCGGACCTCGACGACCTATCCACCTTCCAGTAAAAGTGCCATCTAAAAACTGACGCACTGCTATCCCAAAATGCGGTGGGGCCCCGTCTTGCTGAAACCAGACGTTTTCAGCAGGAATATCTTCATCTTCATTGTTAGGAAACATATCTGCTAAGGCTGGCACTAACTCAACTCGCAAAAACTCTAAATATCTTGCGGCCGTAAGATTTTCTTAAAAAAAAGCTCCCAATGAACGATCCCTATTCATACCTGCTCACACGTTTACTTTGCCTCGTCGCTGTGTATGGATTTCTTGAGTCCAATGAGGATTTTCGCGTGACCAATACCTACAGTTATGCCGATGTACAGTCCCATTTAAAGAAAATGTAGCTTCATCAGGAAAAACAATGTTCTTTAAAAAATTTGGGTTTTCATCGCACAAGGTCATCAACTGTTCACAAAACTGTAAGCGCCGATCTGGATCGTCCTCATTCAATTCGTGGATTAATTGCACTTTGTATGGATGGTATTGACTCACGTTATGATTTAAAGCCAGCTGCCTTATCGAAAGATGGTGGTTTTGCTCACTTTCTAGAAGAGTGTTTAATTTGGTTTCGTTCCTTATGCTAGGGCGACCAGATCGAGGGAGGTCAGCTGCACTGCCAGATTCATCATATCTAGCCACCAATCTACTTACAGTGGATCTAGAAATTTGCTTTTCGGTATACTTGGCGTTGAAAACATCACATGGTTCCTGATGAGTTCTCAGCCTATCACCATATCCAATCATCATCAAAAGTTCTATGCGTTCTCTTTCACTTAAACGTGGCATTGCATTCACTAGTTTTACACTGTCTCAGAAGTGTCACAAAACTGAGGTTCCACACGTGCCAGGAATAAAGAAGTTATCGATACTTTACACAAAAAGGCCTGTATCTCTCTGTTGTTAAGGTGATTGTTTTTTTATTAATTTCTTTGTTTTGTTTTTATGTTAAATGTTTTCATGCTAGTTAAACCAAAAATGTAGGCAACAAGATTTATCAGTCCATAAGAAAGTGGAACATTATTCGTGAATTTGCGAAACGTAAGCTATTTTTACATAATGTAATTTTCCCAAAAGAATGGCTCAGGTAATATCATTTTTTTTATATCACCAGAAAGCTAAAGGAATATACCAACCTATACCACCAAAAAAACGTTAATTTGCGACGTAAATAGAACACTTGGTTTTATTATACGCAATGGGCGTGATTTCTCTAATATTTCAACGTTCAAACTATTATATTTTTCTTTTTTGCGATCTAAACTAGAGTATGCGTCTCTTGTTTGGCAGCCCTGCTATAACACTCATAGTCTGAAATTAGAAAACGTGCAACGCCACTTTCTTAAATTTCTACATCTAAAATCTCATGGTATATATCCACCAATTGGTTTTCCACAAAGTGATTTACTTCAAATGTTTTCAATGCGTAGCCTATCTGAAAGACGCAACGAATTTGCCATAAATTTCTTAAAAAAGATTCATTATGATATTGACTGTAGTGAGATACTCCAGAGACTTAATTTCCATATTCCGCGAATAAATTCAAGACAAAACCAAACTTTCTACCTTCCTATAGCCCGGACTAATACTTTAAAGTTTTCACCAATCTACGGCATGTGCTCTAGGCTATAACCACAGTCAGCGTGATATCGACATCTTTAATAAATAGGAGATTCTGTCTAAATCATATATGTATTTTTCATTCTCTCTTTTTATTGTAAAGAAAGTCAACTCTTTATTCTCGTTAATATTTGTATTTTCTTTTGTTATATATCTTTACTGAAATGTACGCTAGTAAATTTAAGTAATTTTTGTACGATGTATGTGTTGTTTCCCATCTTGTAAATGGTCTTGGACTGTTAGATGGTGTATGAATAAAATAAAAATAAAAAAGTAAACAAAAATGTCTGTTTCCATTAAAAAAAATTATGATGGCGTCATAACCCAAAAACCAATGACATCATAAGTTCTGGTATAGTGACAAAATGTAGCATTTACAAAACTAAAATCGATCTGTTCGAGGATTTTTTTGACAAATGGCACATGCCAAAGATATGAATTTTGTGCGTTTCTTTAGGTTTACATTGTATTTATATAACAAAACGGGCATCTACATTGAAATTTTACACGTTCACAGTAGTTTTGCTGTATACTCCGTATATGTGAAAACGAAAACAAGTGGTAATGAAATCATAAGTTTAATCCACGCTCTGTACAACAGCCTCTGACCATACGATCGACTGAAATACGGCCCTCGAGTATTTTTTTATCGAAGAAACTACTTTGTCACTCTGTACCGACCCATCACTTTACTTGTCAAAGCTTTTATGCTTTACATCAATATAGAGCACACAAAATATAATATTTACGGTATCTGAAAGCCGGTAGTTCACCTTTTATGTCAGACAAGCGTCCTTTACAAGCGCCTTCTACTTCTTATTTACTTCCTCTTACGTTAGCGTAAGATCAAGTTTTTTTATATTTGTTCTACCTCTGAGGTCGAAATTTGCATATCCTGCAAGATCTACGCCAACGCTTCTAATAACATAATAAGGAGTCGATTGAGTGCAACGTACTTACAGGGCTGTAAAACAATAAGTATTCCGTAAGTAAATTATGATGTTAACAAGCTAATAGTCTAGGAGATAGGTACATATACAGGGTGAGGGTCCAATTGGATGCTCACCATTGGGATTTCGGAAACCGTGAGAGATGGAGAGTCGGTTAAATGGGGGCAAAGTTGTGCAATATAGTACTGAATAATATGGCATAAAGAAATCCGAAATACTTGTGCTGTATATATAAATTTTGGGTTTTTAATTTTTCGAAGTATTTTGTTTACTATTGCACTTATAAAAATCCAAGACCACTTTCTTAGAGCACTTTACGTTGCTTTACACACCTACGGTATCAATTTCTTTTTTGGCGACGTGGTGACGTTACGTCGCCTTAGAACCATCATCAACTTCAAAATTTCAAATACGGACCTGAAGTTTTTACATCATTTTCGGACAGTATTTTGTAATTCTGTAATATGAAAGCATTGATATGTCGCAGTCAGACCTGTCGAGAGAGAGGGGGGTCGGGGGTGTATCCCCCCCGGGTCCGGTGCTTTTGAGGGGGCCCGGGTTCTATCCGAAGTTGGAGATTTGCATTTGCATTAGGTACAACGGGAGAGTTATACTTTTAAATGATTAGTGTGATGTAAATAACAACGAGTTTCGAATGACTAAGTGCATAGAGATAAATATTTAATCCTTAGGAATACTCCCCCCGCTCTTCGTAATTTTGGTAGAGATAAATAGTTTATTATAATGAATGCCACCCTCTGCTCTTCGAAATTTATATTGGAGATTGGCGGGAGTTGTGTACTACTACCCTCCGGGCTCCGATTTTCTCTCGACGGCCCTGGTGGCAGTCAAATATTTTGCAACATTTAATTGTACCAAACCCATTAATCAATGAACCGGTCGCCTGAATGCGATCCTGTAACTTTTATTTTTTAAATTAGATTTCACGGTACCTTGCTAATAGACCAGCGCAAATAATAATAAAAAAAAAATAATAATAACGGCATGAGAATTGTTGGAAAAGGAAAGAAATATAGTGCAACCAACGGGAAAAATAAATTAAAGTCGATCCGAGTTACGAGGGTCAAATGGGTGAACTTTTAGGGGTGGAAAATGTTTTTTTACGATTTTCAGCGAAACTAGACTTTCTATCGAAAAAAGTTAAATGCAAAAGTTGTAGGTAATGAAAAGGTCTATAACTTTTCTATGAACCATTTTTTCACATAACCTAAAATTTTCCGAGAAGAATCGAAAAAACCGGTTTTTTGTTTTTGATTCTTATCTATCACAATTTTTTTTTCACGAAATTTGGTGCAAACTTGCCTTTTTATGTCCCAAACACGCTGTAATTTAATGATTCAAAATATTTATTTTCACATTTTATTGTGATTTTAAACCAAAAACGAGACCTCATTTTCTCCCAAAAATACCCATGTGCTGGAAACGGTTTTTTCAAAAAGAACAGTGGTTTTTATTTTCGTTGAAATTTGAAACGTTAACTTTTAGATGGTGTAAAAAAATAAACATTACAATGGAAAAATTTACCAGGAAATACGAAAAATAAAAGAAACTAGATTTTAAAAAGTTATTTTTCAATCATTGTTTAAAATTTTTCATTATTTATTAAAATTCACAGTGAAATCCTTGAAAAATGTAAGATATAATGTTATATTAATAAATTAAGTAATTAGAAATCGTTAAAGTATGGGGTTTGCAAAAAACATGCGAAAATGGTTAATTGTCCAAGTATTAAATATTAGGTTTGAAATGGTTTCAGCCAGAAAAAAGTGATTAGTACCATATTTTTTTATATAAAAAAGTTGATTAATTAGATTCAAGTGACATTTATGGAATAGAAAATCTTATAATAAAAAAATGTATTTATACAGTATTTACATTTAAATTTACATAAAAATGTATACCCAAGATTGTAAACTATACAAGTTAAATATTCATGAAAATTATTGCTATCATTTTTACAATATTTTTTGGTGGATCTTTGAAATCTTCAGTACCGCCATCGTCTTCAAATCCAATATTTTGCCTAATATCTATCGGTTTTTGTCTATGATTTTTTTTTCAAGGGAATTTTAATAAATAATGAAAAATTTTAAACAATAATAATTGAAAAATAACTTTCGTTTCAACGAAAATAAGGACCCCTGATTTAAAAAAAAGTGTTTCCAGCATATGCGTATTTTCGGTATTTTTTGGTTTAAAATCACAATAAAATGTAAAAATAAATATTTTGATTTAAAAAAATTACAGCGTGTTTGGGACTTAAAAAGGTCAGTTTCCACCTATCGTGATTTTTTTTCTGTGGTTGATACAAAAGTTGTAGACCTACAACTTTTACATTTAACTTTTTTTGATAGAAGGTCTAGTTTCGCTGGAAATCGCGAAAAACCATTTTCCGCCCCTAAAAGTTCACTCCATTTCACCCTCGTAACTTTAATTTATTTTTCGCTATATTTTCTTCCTTTTTCAACAGTTTTCATGCTGTTATTAATTTTTATGATTTTTTGTCGTTTTAAAAGGTATCTGCACTGGCCTATTATTAGTAAGTAAGTTGTTGATTTACTAGAGATTATTTATTAACTTTTTACAATGACAAAAATTTTAATCTGGTTTCTGCAGGATGGGGCTCCACCCCATAACTCAAGAGTAACTGAATTTGTGGACCAACAACTTTCCGGTCAGGGGTTGCCAATCCAGGTGCAGTGAGGTGGCCTGCCAGGTCATCTGACGTAACACCACGTGATTATTTTTGTGGAGTACTTTAAAAAACAAAGTATGTAAGAAACCCATCAATAATATTGAAGCATCTAATTTCAAATTCTTTTGCCTCGTTGCGTAGAAGAGATATGGACGTGCAGTACATAACATCAACAATAGAATAAACGTATGTCTTCATGAAGATGGAAATTTAATTAAACATCTTCTGTAACTTGTTACGCTTCGCCTTCTTCTAAGTTACCTCTTAAACATTTTTGTCATTGTAAAAAATCAATAAATAATCTCTAGTAAATCAACACCTTACGTATGGTACGTAGGTACCGTGAAATCTAATTTAAAAAACAAAACTTACAGGGCCGCATTCAGGCGACCGGTTCATTGATTAATGGTTTTAGTGCAATTAAATGTTGGAAAATATTTTAGTGCGACACATCACTGCTTTCGTATTACAAAATACCGTCCGCAAATGATGTAAAAACTCCAGGTTCATATTTAAAATTTTTAAGTTGATGATGGTCCTAAGGCGACGTAACGTCGCCAAAAGGAATTAATACTGTAGGCGTGTAAATTATCGTAAAGTGCTCTAAGAAAGTATTCTTGGATTTTTTGGATTTTTTATAAGTGCAATAATAAACAATAATAAATAAATAAATATTTAGAAAAATAAAAAATCCAAAATTTAAATTTTCTTCCAATATGTCAAAAACCAACAGCAGTATTTCGGATTTCTTTGTGCCATTTTATTCAGTACTATATTGCACAACTTTGTCCCCATTTAACCGACTCTCCATGTCTTACGGTTTCCGAGATCCCAATGGTGAGCATTCAATTTGACTCACCCTGTAAGGGGCCTGGGATATAATGTTGGCATTGTTGTTATGTTTTAGCAAATAACAGAATTTGAGCCTAGACAATGAACGTGATAATTAATTAATTTATTATTTCAACTACTTTAAAAATATGTTAATTAATTATCGCATCCATTGTCTAGGCTCATATGCTGTTTTTCGCAAAATTATTTAAAATCCGCGAATGGGGGTGATAATTGGGTCGAAATGCGCTAATGGGCCAACGTGCTGGCATTGTATTTTGTCTAAAGAACAGCATCATTCAATCCACCATTTAATCGAAAATATAGTGTACTTTTTTTGCATAAAAAATGGGAATAGGGTTGATATGGAGGGCTTTTTTTGTCTTTATTATGTTAAAAAGGATAATTTCTAGGACATTACTCGCCAAATGTGTCATTTCTGTATCTTTTTTGGCATAACAATCGGTATCTCAATGTTTGGGGGTGGTTTGGGGGGTTACATTGAGAAAAAACGTTGGCATTCACAGAGAGTATTCTTTGCTACAATAACTACAAGTTTGAAAAGGTGCCAAATTTTTTTTAAAACGCCGGTTTTGGCCCGTTTTTGGCCAATAAATGGTAAGAAATCTGGAAAATGAGCAAGCAGAAAATGTTGGCTTATGGTTTTCCAGCAATGAGCATTGACAACGAACATTTTCCGCCCGGTCAGACAGTGTTATACTACGTTACAATTTTGGCCATAATTAATGTCGCCAGTGCTGCGAATTGCTCGAAGAAAACATGTTGGCATATATCGAATGTTGATCGCCAGGATACCCTTTTAAACTAGCACCAAGTCCCAGAGTCTTACACTCTGTTCCAAAATTGAATAGTTTCTGGTCTGACTCACATAAGATAAAGGTAGGTCTGACTCACATAAGATTAAATACTAAAAATATTTGCTAAAGCAGAACAGCAATTCCAACATGTTGTATCCTAGGCCCCATATATGCAGCCATCTTCTAGATTGTAACCATTATACTCTTCACCGATGCACTGCACTTTCTATAGGATAATCTTCGCAGTTTTTTTTGTAATCAGATTTCAATATGTTCCTTAAATCTATTGCGATGTTATTGTTCTGTTGACCCAACATACCTCTTGGAGATTCGCAAGGAAGGCGATCGTCAACAATGGGCAGTATCATACAAAACATTTTATGATTTTGTCTTAATATTTTTTACATATAAGTAACAGAATATTTACACCTGTAGCGTTCATATAAATAAACATTTTCGTTTCGTTTAAATTTGAGCAATAATAGTTAAAATATTAGAATATTTATTTATTACTAATTAAGGAGAAAGTCAACGTGTAAATACACACGTGTCGTTAAGGATTATGCACTTCAGTATTCAGAGCCAACACTGAAATGCAACCAGTGTGACCCACAAAACCGCAGCTTTGCGAAATCAAGAACACCCATGCAACAATTTAATATTTGAATACTTGCATTTTAGCGCACGTTGCACTTTATTGCATTAACTGGTATTTAACGCCGGTACAGCGCATGGTAATTTGATATTACAAAACAATTAGCATATTTATGAAGAAAATTGCAAAACGGAATTTCCCATAACAGGTATATTTATATCCATTGTATCTGTTCGCAAGTACTTGAAAATTTGAAATTCACATAAAGTGCTGTTCCTTGTTACGATTAAATATGCATACTAATAAAAAATGCATAGATTAACAATTAGATGAAATTTGCAAGGCAGTGCTTTTTGAAAGTCCCTCCGGAATAGCTGCTTTAACGAAATAAAGTAAATACAATTGAAAAAGTGTAATTCCTACAAAATGAATAGAGTACATTGTCTAATATATAATTTGTCTACAATTTAATAAAGTACCTGTATAATAGCAAACATTATTTTGACATTTGTAAAATTGCCAGGGGCGGATTGATATTTTAGGGCGTCCTAGGATTTTTAAACTTTGCCGTCTATTTTGTTCAAAGTATTATAGTTTATTTAAAGTCAGTTTGAAAATCATAAAGACCGACAAAGGAATATTTGATAATACGAGCGATGTTATGAACGCCGGCCGACATTTTTTCGAATCAGTTTTTAATTATTGCAAATATTGTTTTACTACTTTATATTAATTGATAGGCATGATGTAAATTATTTATTTATAATAAATAATTTAGTTTAATGAACAACTCTAAAAGTAAATAAATATAATTTAACCTACGGCTATGCTACCTGCAATATTAGGAATGAACCAAGAGCTTATAAGGGACTGTAATGGTGAGCCAGGTAAAGAATCGGCTACTTTCGTTTGAGGTAAGCGCATAACATTACTGGTTGCCTATATATTCGTATATGAATATATTGCAATATTCAAGCACGGACTCGTCTGTTATTCTATTACATCTGGCTTTGTAATGATGTATCCTGGTAGCAACGCTTTAGACTGAAATTTTAAATTGACAATAGAAATACTATACATAAGGTTTTAATATATTGGGTTGATTCTATGGTTGGTTCCTTGTGGGACATTCTTCAATAATTTTAATATACAGGAAATTATGCTTTTTAATGTTTCAAAAAGTTTTTTTAAAACTCTGCACGTGTTTCGGCTTATTAGGCCTTTATCAAGAGTATAAGATATTACTAAATTTAAAATGTGTTCCTTACTTATTTATACCTAATGGAAAGGTATAAATTATGCAAAACTTTTAATCTATTTATTATATGCAAAATAGTTATAGGATTACTATGCTATGTAAATATACTACAAATAGGTTCTTAATGTTAAATTATTTTTTCTAGAATATTATGACCCATAAATAATGTTTGATCATTTCACCAGTTACATTTTTTTAATGAGATTATGAAAGCTGCAAAAAAGCATAAAAATGTAACTAATGATCAAACATTATTTATGGGTCATAATATTCTAGAAAAAATAATTGAACATTAAGAACCTATTTGTGGTATATTTACATAGGATAGGCATCATATAACTATTTTGCGTATAATAAATAGATTAAAAGCTTTGGATAATTTATACCTTTCCATTAGGTATAAATAAGTCAGGAACACATTTTAAATTTAGTAATATTTTGTACTCTTGATAAAGGCCTAATAAGCCGAAACACGTGTAGAGTTTTAATAAAACTTTTTGAAACATTAAAAGGCATAATTTCCTGCATATTTGAATTACATAAGGTTTTGTCATTAAAACAAGTACACTTTTCCGATAATCTTTTATAATAGCCCAGTCTGTAAAGTACAAAATACACCAGAAGCTCGCAAAAAATGTTATCTGAGATTTTCCTTCCGTAACTGTTAGTGCGAGGATTAAACATCACAAAACCACAAAAATCAGTTCTGGGGGTGCCGCGCAACCCCCCAAAAAACCACCCCTTCTGTGAAAAAAGCATTATTTTACTGATAACTTGTTAACCGTTGAAGATATAAAAAAATTGTTCATGAAAAAGAAAGCTTGCCTAATTACCTAAAAAGGTCCTCTTGTAATTTTCTTGTATATGCCATGGTTTTCGAGAAAATCGATATTGACAAAAATTGCAAAATTTGTATTTTTAATGCACACGAATTTTCGTTTATTTGAAAAAATTAAACTGCTCGAAAACCAAACAAGCTAGGAAGAAAAATCTAAATGGGTATAAAGGGGATATAAAATACGTGTTGCCATTTTTGAGGGCTATTGATATTTATTAGTATATGAAAATAATATAATATAGTTATCTCTTGATTTTTTGAGCATCTAACTATTCACAGGCCCATAAAAAATAACTGACTAAATTATAAGTTATAAATGCATTATCTTTTAGTTCTAGGTAGTACTTCAACGCAGAAAAAGTTAGGAAAAAAAACATTCACATTTACAAATGTGCAGCATGTTAAAGTTAGCCAGAAAAAAAATCCAAAAAAGGCTGCATATTCAATTTTTTTATATTTTTTTAATACAATTTTTTAACTATTAAATGATTAGAAACAATAGTTATATGATACATAAACTCAAAAAAAAAAAATTTTTGAGCTAAATTTTCAAGATGTTTGGGTATTTTTTTAATTTTTACAAAACAATAAAAAATTGGCCAAAATTTGGCTGATAGTCCAGCCAAAACAATGTTTAACCTCCTGAAAAATCCGAAAGTTTTGAAACTTCGCATACTTATTTAAAGGTACCTAAGAATGAATATACCGAAAGTCCTTATGAATATGAGGCGGGCTCTAGCGGCAATTAGCGAAAATAGGGCACTTTCTTTGGTTTTTCGTTTATATCTCGGGAACCGTTGGTCGGAGGCAAAAGTTGATTATATACATAATTAAGGCTTATCAAATTTGCTACAAAAATGATTATATACATTTTTTTCGTATTCCCAATGGTTCCCGAGTTATAGGCGGTAAAAGAGAGCGTTTTGTGAAAAACCACGCTAGGGCGGTACAATATGGCATTTCTAATAATATTTGATATATGGTTTACCTAAATTTTTGTATACTAAGGATAATTGAGGAGATAAACTTCACAAATTTGTATAAAAAGCACATGATGTATGTTACTTATGATGTATATTGATGAGGCACATGATGTAGGTATATTAAACAATGAAATATATGAACAAACAAATTTGCATAGCAAATTTGATAAGCTTTAATTATGTATATAATCAACTTTTGCCTCCGACCAACGGTTCTCGAGATATTAACGAAAAAGCAAAGAAAGTGCCCTATTTTCGCTAATTGCCGCTAGAGCTCGCCTCATATTCATGAGGACTTTTGGTATATTCATTCTTAGGTACCTGTAAATAAGTGTGCGAAGTTTCAAAACTTTCGGATTTTTCAGGAGGTTGGGTCATTTTTTGAAGTTTTTTGACTGGACTATGACTTCAACATGCTGGTAAAGTTGTAAATGTGAATATTTGTATTCCTAACTTTTCTGCATTGAAGTACTACCTTAAACTAAAAGATGCATTTATAAGTTATATTAAAGTCAGTTATTTTTTATGTGAATAGTTAAAAGTGCAAAAAATCAAGAGGTAACTGTATTATATTGTTATTTTTATATACTAATAGATATCGATAGCCATTAAAATTGGAAACACAAAAGAGTATTTTATATCCCCTTAAAACCCATTTTGATTTTTCTTCAAATAAACGAAAACTCGTGGGCATTAAAACACATATTTTGCAATTTTTTTTCAATATCGATTTTCGAGAAAACCATGGAATATACAAGAAAATTACGAGAGGACTTTTTTTAGGCAGTTAGTTATCCTTTCTATTTTATATCTTGAACGGTTAACGAGTTGTCAGTAAAATAAGGATTTTTTCGCCGAAGGGGTGGGTTTTTGGGGGGTTGCGAGTTACCCCCAGAGCCGATTTTTGTGGTTTTATGATGTATAATCCTTCCACTAACAGTTACTGAAGGAAAATCGCAGATAACATTTTTTGTTCTGGAAGTTTTTATAATTATTGGACTATAATGTTATTATCTGTCGAATTTAACTTTTTTTATGAAATGACTTCAAACAATTATATTATTCAATTTTTAATATCCCTCGATAATTGCCATCCGTAAAATTTGCTGCCCTAAGCCTTCGCCTTCACAACCTGCAGGTATACCGTCCCTTACATAAGTTTTCATTGATATGGTTTATTCATAGATATAATTATTAGATTTTCTGGCCGCTGTTGGTACGGAGCATAAATCTAGCATGTGGTTCAAATATGTCCTTATTGAATAACTAAATTTTGACCTAAGTAGTGGTTCCTTTACAATCACAATGCAACGATAGTCGATCATTCCTTAAAAATATAATTTTATTGCTATTTTATGACCATTGCTAATAACAGGTAGGTAGTCACTATATTGTATAAACGCTCAGTAGATAAATGAACAAAAAACACTAAAAAAAGGATAAGATTATTCTTAACAATAATTTACCATTTTCCAGTAATCTGTATTAAATTGTTAATACGTTTTGTCTCGGAATTCATTCCAGAAATTAAATTTTGCCTCTAGTTATCAAAACCACCCCTACCCCACCCCTATATTTCAACGTACTTCTACATTATTATAGGGAAATACTTTTGGCATAGAATTTCGTACCCACCCTGGTGCAGAAATTATACTTCTTGCTCTACATTACAACATCTTTACAGACATTTTCTGATTCATTAATTATCCTATAGTTGGCATCCCTTTGATGTATGGCAAACCTGACAGTATCACACCATTTGTCATGGGTACCTGTTAAGCGTCCTCATCAAGAGCAGTCTTATAAGTTCCTTGATAACATAAGTTTAATGTTTTGTATTTCCTTTGCCGTTTATCATCTAGGTTTCTATGAACCATTAATCGTTTGATATTGTTCGGTTTCCGGCTGATGTGGCAAGACTGACAAAATAAATAAGAATACTCTGTTAGGTTGTCGTATTGGAAACGTACTTTATCTTACAAAGTCGTAACAAACGTCTCCTGATGCACATCTCGAAATATCGCCCTCTGTCTCTCGGTAGGACATTTATGTTGGATAATATTGGTTCAGTACTCTAAAATTGGCTCAATGTAAAAAACTCGTAACTATTTAGGATACTTCATAAAAAGTAACACCTTAATAATTCGAGAAATTAAAACTATTCACTATACATTACAATTCGTAGCACCTATCCAATCTTTCAGAGAGTACTTGAAAAAGTAACGAAGAAGTAAAATTAATAAGCAATTTTAGCGGACCAATAAACGATGACATCACGCTTCATGGAGCTTAGAGATACGGGTATAGGTCGTGAGATTGCGATATACAATATTTCTAACCTGTAATATATATTTTTTATTGGTATCCTATTTTGTTTATTTAAAGTACGCCTCAGAGTGTTTAAATCCAACTTTTAAAAACACGCGTGTTTTAAAGTTACCATGGCAACAACTACGACCCGAGTCAAAATGTCAACTTTTTAATTATTGATCTGACAGGAATTTTTGCGGTATTAACTGCGAATCTGCTTTTCTATTTAAGTAATCAATGTTAGAACCCATTTTAAAGCAATATACAATCAGTAACAACTGAAGTGACAATAACTAATCCTATGTGACAGATTGCAAATGAATTTTTGCATTCCTCACTGACAGGTATCCTGATGTCACATCACGAATTCAACCATTTTACATTCTTAATTCTTATTTCCATTTTTTGTAGTAATAATACCAGTATTTATGATTTAAAAGTGTACCAATAAAAAAGAATGGCGTAAATTATTCGTGGATAACTGGTCTTTAAAACACTTGCTCTATTTTGAGCACTCCGGCTGTGCAGTCGTGCTTGAAAAATCGCGCATGTTTTAAAGATCTTAATATCCACTTATACTTTAATATACTATTTTAACATATGTTTTGAATTATAAATACGATTGCGTGGTTGGAAGTCGAGGAGACACACCTTTCACACTGAGGTTCCGAGTTCGATTCCAGGCCGTGGCACTGGATTTTTTTCGGAGAAATAAATAAATCTTAGTATAATCAGATACTTTTATGTGTATATCCTTTGTCTCAAAATGTCTCCTCCCGCACAAGGCCGTTTCAGTTCTTAAAGCATAAATAAATTATATAGATTTTAAATACAATATGTGTACAAGTACCTATCTCTTGCACTACGATGATATACAAAATTCGAAGGTGTTTTCTTTCATTTATCTTGCAATATTGCAATATAAATAAACTTTTCAAAACATTCCACACGCATACTATGACTTGTATGCAAACATTAGTTATTATTAAAATATTCGAATGGACAATTTGTTCTTTACATATAAAGTACCTAATTTTAATTATTGCGGAACAAATATAACGCTACGTGCATCATTAAATTTGTTTTTTTACTATATTTATATACACCTCATATGCAAATGTATGAATTATATCATATTTACTATATTTACTACGTGATGTATTCTTGGATAGTAGAATATTAAACGATCACATTAATATATTCTATGGTCATGACATTATCAAAATGAAATACGCTCTCGCGCAGAATTCCCCTTGCAACTAGGCAACTAGCAACTAGGGGAGCTGTCAGGTCGGTCTAGCACGCAGAATTTTCTTTTTTGAATTACATATCTGAACCGAAGCAGTAGAGAGGCTATCCCTCGATGGAATAAATAACGACGAGTCTTTTGGTTGGCCGGGACAAAGATAGAGGCAACCATGTGAATAAAAATTGTAAAATAATTATAACAATTATTTTGCTTGCTTTAATTTAAAAACTGGACAATGACTTGGTCTCAAATTTTTACCGTGTTATTATTATAGATTTGTTATCAAAATATGTTAATATAAAGGTCTTTTAATAACCTTAAAGTATGGACAAACGGCGCGGCGCAGGGAACGGTATAAGAGTTAGTACTTAGACAATGAACATAATGACGTAATGCCTTTGAAACGCAAGTCGATCACAACTTTTTATTATGCGATTACATATTGACTAATAACAGGCAGAAATAAAACGGCACCATTTTAACATCGTAGTAGTTATAATATAGGTTGTTACAAAGTTCCCACGTTCTCCTTTGGGTGCTCATTTTACATCAAAAATAGTAAGAAAACATCCTCTAAACATGCGTCTGGAAATGGCTCCCTAAGGGAGCTGTGGCCCTCTGCGTAAGCCGCATAAATATAGTTTCTACTGAAACTTATATGTAGGCGCCATTCTGAAAGGGCCGTAGCTTCGTTGGGAAGCATTTCCGGACGCATGTTCAAAGGAAGTTCTCTTACTATTTTTTCATGTAGAATTAGCACCCGAAGGGAAATGCGTTTATGTAGATTTATTGCTTTAAGTGGTTTCCGCCAACTCGATTTGAAAATGTTCAATGCATGATGCATTACCTGGCTAAAACTGGTACTCATACCGAGCGTATCTCTGTTATATGATCATGATCTATGGAATATATTAATTTTCTTGTAAAGGATAAATAATAACTATATCCAGTCATAAATTTTAATGTTTCTTTCTTATTTTTGATTTTACGTATGCAGTAAGCAGGCTGTGTCTTATTAGTATATTTGGATAGATCCCAGTCTTTGTAGAGAACTGTAGTGATGTCTGTCTTTTTGTAGTGGTTTAGTCATAAGTTGAGGGTTATTAGAAGTCGAGAGGATAGCAGTATCGCATGCGTTTAAGTATATGATGATTCTGTGGTCGTTGATGTATATGTTAAATAGTATTGGTCTAAGGGCTGAGCCCTGAGGAACCCTAGAAGCGATGGGGATAGCGCTACACGTTGGGCCAAGTTCAGTATATCACGGCCAAAGTCAACGTGTGGATGGTAAGTTTGTCTTCATTGGCCGCGAATGGTGTCGGGAAATGCTACACAAATCAAAGGAATTTTGAGCGTGCTTGAGTCAGATACCAATTCCCGTGCACATGCAATTTTTCCATAAATCAGTATTGTCGAGGTCGTTTATTACTTCTCTTATATGATCAACTACTACCGCGCTTAACGTTGGAGAGTCATTACATTTTCGCAAACGATCTTTTAAAGTTGTTCAAACCATCTCGATAGGATTAAATATGCGTAGTACGGAGGTAACCGCAAAAGTGTATGACCGTGTATATTGGATAAGTCATCAATAACATATTCCCTTTTGAAATTCTGTTCTTTTATTCATTTCAGTAATTAGCGCTTTATTGGAACTTTTACAGGAATTTCCATATTTTTTTCTCATGAATTTTAAAATGCCTTCCTTGTACTGGTGTTTGGTATTTTATTTAATATTCGCCAGTGATAAGAAGCATTATCTAATACAATTACCGAATTAGGCGGAATATTTGGTATGTAGCTGTTCTGAAAACCATTTTTCGCACTGCACTGGAGAAATATCGACCGACCAATCGGACTGAGGAATACCCGGGTGCCAGCCAATCGTCGCCACCCGTCCTCAAACCCAGGCCAATGACAGCACATCTTACAAGTCCACGTTGACTGCTGAGAAACGATTTACAAGTTTTTTTTTATGCTAGTTGACCTGTCCATTTTATTATCTTTAAACCAGTGCAGTCGTAGATGGTTCATTCAGGCTGATTACATTGCCAGTCTCGGACTGGCCTGCGCAGTTTCAACTACTATTCGATTCTCGATACCATTGTTAAATACATAGGACAAAATATCAAGTTAAGTGCGCACGGTCCTGTGCTTTAACACTGACCAGTTTCAATTGACTTCGTAAACACTATATACATTGGGGCATTTTTCGTGAAATTTTTTTGTTAGTCCAATTATCTTGGGTTCAGCTATACTAGATAGTTTTAAGGCTTAATTTGAAATAAATTTCTCATTTTACTCAAACTGGACAAATACAATTAGTTTCATTTGAATAATTCATAATAATTATGTTTTATAATTCTTTCTATAAGAATATATTTAAATAAAAACTGAATGTGTCAAATATTCTGAAAATACACTTCCCATGTGAGCCAAACTGTGATTAGTCGTAGCTACCGGTATATTAATGTGCCATTTATTTCTAATTGAAAGTGAAATTGTTTCAGGTTAGTTATTAATATTATATAAAAAGAAAGTGGTAATGAATTTATTATTCCACCTTGCACAACTTCACCTCAGAATGCGGTTTGTCTATACTGGGCTTGCGAACTAATACTGTTAAATTAATTTGGTTTAGTTTCCATTTTGAAGCAACTCATTTTGTCAATATAACTGGTTTTAGTATACACATTCTTATATGCAACTTTTTACTTTTGTCTACTTTACTCTTAATATAGGTTAATTACTAAAAAAAAGGTGAAATCTTCAGCATGTCTAGAATGTACCTACCTCCTAATGAAATATCGAGTCTAATACTTAGTAAAATATCTGAATCTCAATTCCATCAAAACGTAATTATAATTGTAAGAAAACGATGCCCATAGCCAGGGACGGACCTAAAGAATTTAGCGCCCCTGGTCGATGGTAAATTTGGCGCCCCGTATATATCGCCATAAAGTGGTCAAAATAAAAAAGGACGTTTTTTCTTAGTTTTGATTTTTCATAAAGACATGTAAATCGTCGACGGTTGTCTATACGATTCCTTGTGTTAAACTTGTGTATCTGGACATAACACCATATTTCAATTGTACTGTTTTCACTAAAATATATCGTTTTATATATTATCGTAAGCGCCAATATCTTCAAACTGTGTTTAAATTTTACCCAAAACTATCGTAACTCCTGATGTAATGCCGGCAAAGAATCGTAAGCGCCGTCGGTTACGATTAACTGTCAGGCGCTTACGATACTTATTAGATACCACTTTCTTGTCCACTGCGCATCAAAATTGTGAGAGAATAACATCTTATTTGTATCTTAAACGACAAAATTTAACAAAGTTATGTCTGACAAATTATCTTAAGTTGCAATAATTAATGTAAATATTTACTTATTTCAAATTTTATATTAAAATTGATAAAAAACAGTGCTACAAACATTTTAAATAATTTTGGTCTGAGAATAACGTCAATTATAAAAAAAAGTTGGTTCCTGTAAAATTCACTGTTTGTCGCTTACGATGAACATAAAGTTGGCACTCAGAGTTAGCACCCCAGATTCACACTAGGTCTGAAACGGCAACATAATGAGCAGCCGCGCCACCGCTGGCGGGGATTATCTTGTTTTAAAGAGTAGAAGAGGCCTGTCGGGGGTGGAAAGCGGCAGCTCGTTGCCCGATCGAATTTTCCGATGTAAAAAAATTTTCCGGCTCTGAAATGCACATGCAAAGGGCTGCCGCGATTCGGGTTGTGACAATCATCATGATTCAGTGTAAACTAACCGCCTTCCAATTTTCAGCGCGGCAGCTCAATGCCAAGTCGAGTTTTCCGGGGGAAAGAGTTTTCCGACCGTGGAAGGGAAGGGCCAAGAGCTGCCGCGATTTTCACTCTGTGGTTGCTTTTCTTTTAACAATAGGTATCCCTTGACCTACTTTCGCGGCAACTCTTGGTCCTTCCCTTCCACGGTCGGAGAACTCGACTTGGCATTGAGCTACCGCGCTGAAAATAGGTCAAAAGACACCTATTGTTAAAAGAAAAGCATCTACAGAGAGAAAATCGCGGCAGCTCGTGGCCCTTTCGTTCCACCGTCGAAAAACTTTTTTTCCCCGGAAAACTCCACTTGGCGTTGAGCTGCCGCGCTGAAAATAGGTCAAAAGGTACCTATTGGAGGGCGGTTAGTTTACACGGAATCATGATGATTGCCACAACCCGAATCGCGGTAGCTCTTTGCATGTGTATTTCAGAGCCGGAAAATTTGTTTACATCGAAAAATTCGATCCGACAACGAGCTGCCGCTTTCCACCCCCGACAGGCCTCTTCTACTCCTTGAAACAAGATAATCCCCGCCAGGGGTGTCGCGGCCGCTCGGTACGTTGCCGTTTCAGACTTAGTGTGAATCTGGGGTGCTAACTCTGGATCCCAACTTTATGTTCATTCGCTTACGTTGTTTTGTCAAAAACCTATCGATATTACCAACTGTAATTTCTGAATCTGTATAGGCTAGTTTACAATTCTGAAATTTTTTTCCTAATCAAATTTTTCGATTAAACAAGGACTACTATTTTTTAAATTTTTATATTTTTTAACCATTCTCAGTCATGATCAACGGATTTTTTTGTTAGATAAAACAATAATAATTCTGCTGATTGCATAACTGAGAAAAAGTTTGATCTACAAAAAACTGAGGATGTGTAGGCTGTGTAGGATGTGAGACTCACTGTATAATTAATTTAATATCTTGCTATACTCGTTGCCCCCATTGCCTACATCCAAATACACCTGAGTTAAGAGCACTCGCATTTGCAATTATAAATTTATAAAAAAAGCAATTTAAAATGTAAATTTTACAGCCTTAAGTCTCCATTTCCAGATGACATGTATTCACTAAACCGCGTATGCACTAGAAGATAAATTAACCTCGATTTCCTCAGTTATTTTCAAATGATTGATGCTGTATCTGCATAACGATTAATCTTCACCGACTTTATGCAGCCAATAATAATCAAAGCGTTAAATTAATTGTATTCTGTAGTAGTTTTAGTTCGGTGTCAATTACCAATTTAAGTTTAATGATGTAAAAGGGCAAAACAAGTGAGTTTTATTTGCAGCGATAAATCAGGTCAGGAGTTCACTGATTCAATTAAAACCTGCGGAAAATCGTATAATAGTAGCTTTTTAATGTCACTTTAGTAAATGCAGCGGATGTTTGGTGTAATTTACTGGCAGTTTTGACCAAGAGTTGGTGTTATTAAGTGCCATTCTATTTGTTTCCTTTTTTTATTAGTATACAACGGATATATAGCTGGTGTCTTATAGTAAACTGCATAATACTGCAATTGCGCTGCGTGTTCCCAGTAAGGTCTTTGACTGTTTATCTCTTACTTTCTATGGAGTAATTGATACACGGTTATCTCTGATAAAACCATATCTAGAGAATAAGCAACAATGCGTTCCGCATAACAATATGACATCTTATTTTATACCAGTAAAACATGGCGTACCTCAGGTATCTGTGCTAAGACCTCTACTGTTTATAATTTATGTAAATGACTTATTTTATTTATTCTCTAGCAGTATTGTCGTTTGCTGATAGTGCCAAGGATATCAACTGTTTACAGAATAGATGATATCAAGAGTCGAGCTGAAGTTTGGTATAATGCTGAACTAAATCATGAACATACACAGAAGCTATTTTTTCTCACACCGAAAAATATATAAACTAAAACAAAATTATTAAATAGATTATTATACAATTAAAAGCTGTAACAGAACTTTGAAACCTTTTTAATATATGCAACATGGCAGTTTGCGTTTATGTGTTTCCACAATCACCTGAAACATTAAATTGTTCCATTATTAAAGAAGTTAACTACATAAAATTAAGATATTCACTTGAAATTTGGTACACGTATGTATTATAACGAGATCTGAAACTTGTTTATATTCTGAGTTTAAATAAACAAGTAAAGCACGCTAGTAAGGGTTCAGTAACTTTGGATTTCGTGTATATGTTAGTAGCCAAAGTCTCAATTTTTTTATAACATCTGCCACCCCTACCACCATCCCCACTCCATCATTAAAGGGTTTAACAAAATAAAATTGTGATTTACTGTGTGTACCAGAACCAAGATTCTCAAGACAATTTCTAGTATCAGCCAACTTCATGACCACCTTGGGGCAGACGTTTGGAAATATTGGAGTGGAGTGGAGGAGGTCCTTTAAAGGAACTTCAATGGGATATACTATATTTTGTTATAATTTTAGAGCAAAATTTAACTAGAATTGTTACTTCCTTCGGGAGATATTGTAATTGAAAAAAATCAAAAAAATCGAAATTTCTTTTGATTTTCACTTCAGACTACGTACCTGGATTATAAAAATAAGGGTCATTCAATTCTCTCAGTTTTTGGGTTTATCTATCTGTCGGTCGCCTAGGCATATATCTATCTGCCGGCGCTGTCTACAAAACCATTTGGTGGCGAAAAATAGCATTTGGTATGTAATCGACGCCAGTCCCAAGGAAGAAATAGAACATACTTTTAGCGAAAAATTTACAGGCGGGGTATTCGAAAAAATGTGATGAAGGATAATAATAATAATATTTGGCATGTAGCTAACGCAATTGACAAGGAAGAAACCTGCTATACTTTTACTGAAAATATGCAGAGTTATAACCCTAAACTGATAGTTAATTAAGAAAACGATGAAGGAAATAATATTTAGTGTAGTCGACAATATTGCCAGGGAAGAAAACCCGATATGCTTTTAATGAATAGGAAATTACAGAATTGCCACTGCAAAGAAAGTACGGCAATGTACAAGATATGGAAACTGCAAGATAATACTGTGTATTTCAGTTCGAATGAACGTAAATTTACTCGAACGTACTCAAACAAAAAATTATTTTATATTCTTCCCGTGTATAGCTTATCCAGTGTCAGTTTGAAAATCATAAAAAAAGATCGACAAAGCAAAGATGTCATAAGCGCCGACCGACAATTTTTAGAATAACTTTTTAATTATTGTAAATATTGTTTTACTACTTTGTATTAATTGATATGCATGAAGTAAATTATTTATTTACAATACATTAGTTATTTATAATAAATAAAGTTAGTTTAATGAACAACTCAATATATGATTCAATACAAGTAAATAAATACCGTTTAACCTACGGCTATGCTACCAGCATTTATATGGATAAACCAAATCAGGCAGCGGACTTGTAATGGTCAGCCAGGTAAACAATCGACTACTTTCGTATGAGGTAAGCGCATAATATATCTGGTGAACTATATTCGTATACGGATATCATTTGCAATATTCAGGTACGCGGTCTCGAATGTTATTCTGTCACAAGTAGGTTTGTAATGAAATTACTTATTCTGATAGCAACGCTTTAGACTGAATTTCCAAATTAATAATAGAAATACTATAATAACTACACCTATCCTGTGTTATATTAATATAATTGATAGTTATGTTAGAGTATAATATTGCATGATCTGTTCTTATTTAATATTTTACGATTTATATGTGTTCCTATCGTATTTGGAACTATGTTCTGTAGGATAGTGTATGCAAATAATTATGATCTTTTAAAATTTTTCTGTCGCGAGAATATAAAAAAGATAACTAAATTTCACACTTTTTTGTTCACCGTGGGTAAGCACGTACACCTTTTTAATTTTAAATTAGAAAAGATATGTTAAATTCTTCTCAAAAAGCTTTTTTTATCGATGCTTAACGATGAAAAACCGCTGCCTAAAGAATTACTACTTCCACATCCAGATTATCCATCCAAGTCACTAAACGAAACATCTTGACTATATTTGCATTCTAGTATGTGGAAATTATTGGTCATAAAATATTAATAATATCTGGGACAGATATAGAAAAAAAACCGCTGCCTAAGAAATCACTACTTCCACATCCGGATTTTTCATCCCAGTCACTTTAATGAAAACATTTTGACTGTATTTGCACTCTAGTATGTGAAAATTACTGGTCATAGAATTTTTAATAATATTTGGGGCAGTTGTCATAGAAACATAATAGAAAGAAATCTGAGAACTTAGTTTCTAGTATATAGGTACACCAAATCCCAAGTTTCTGTACTCTTATTGCATGCTTTACTTCTTTTTCCCATTTACCTCTACTTACCCTCCACTTCTTCAACGGAATCGTGTCAAAATATAATCTAGTTTCAAATGTCGTTATAATACATACGTGTACAAATTTCAAGTGAAAATCTCAATTTAATTTTATCAACTCTTTTAATAAGGGAGTGGGGGTGCGGGGGGCATGGAAAATCTTATAAAAAAACCTGTGGCCTTCGCTTCTAGTATGCACACCAAACCTAAGAATATTATAAAAAAAAATCTGAGGACTTAGCTTCTGGTACATACACCGAATTTCAAGTTTCTGTAGTCTCACCAACTTGCTTTACTTATTTTCCCTTATTTACCCCTATTTAGACCCCAACCCTTCAACGGAATAATACCAAAATATAATCTAGTTCTCGATGTCATTATAATATATACGTATACCAAATTTCAAGTGAATGTCTATTTTACTTTACTTTAATAATGGAGTGGGGGTGGTGGGGGATGGAAAATATTATAAAAAAAAAGTTGTAGCCTTGACTTTACTTATTTCCCCCATTTACCCCTATTTACCCCCCAAAATTCTTCACCGGATATGTTCAAAAAACAATCCAGTTCTCGTTATAATATATACGTGTACAAAATTTCAAGTCAATGTCTTAAACCGTTCCGAAGAAAACGTGCGGACAAAAAAAAGTTACTGACAGACCGACAGACAGACAGACATTTTTTTCGCTCAAATTTAAAATCTTGATATTCTAAACCTATTACATGAAGAAACATTTTTGAAATTTTTTTTATGATTACTATACTTCCAATCCACTACGTGGATGTGGAAGTAATTGAGGTTTTGGTTTTTAACATATACATAAAAAATTAAGTTTCTGGACTCTTATTAGCTTGCTCTACTTATTTGAACCCTCCTACCTCCCACCCCTTCAACGGAATTATCTCAATCAATTGTCATTACAATACATACAACTTTCAAGTGAACATCTCAATTTTATTTTATCAGTTCCTTTGATAATGGAGTGGAGGTGGTCGGGGGTTCAAAAATATTGTATGGCCTTGGCTCTTCTAGTATACGCTAAATCCCAAGTTTCTGTACTATTACTAGCTTGCTTTTCTTATTTTTCGCTATTTACTCCTACCTACCCCCCACCCCTTCAACGGAATCATCTCAATATATAATCTAGTTCCAGATGACGTTTTAATACATATTACATATTTGTACCAAATTTCAAGTGAATATTTCAATTTTTATTTTATTAAACCCTTTAATAATGGAAGGAAGGATTGAAAATATTATAAAAAAATCGGCAGCTACTGGAAGCGGCTGGAACCTCCCCACCTAGTGGTTGAAATTAGTGATGGGTTGCTAAGCAGTCTGCTACTTTTTAACTATAATTTGATTCGTAATAGAAGCAAATGCCGCGAGCTCTGATAGTCAATTCAAATCAGCCGTCATGACATGCCTTTAAATCAAATATATTATTGTAATATGACCCACCTATATTTATCTAATTTACGACGTCGTATGTGTTAACCGCCAAAACAGCAATAGAATTATTTATATTTCATTTAAAACTAGTGACCAATCCTCAAACTCTGAATAATTACAAAAACCTAATATATGATGATATTTAATCATGTAACATTTTCCGCAATTATTATTAATAAAGTTTATAATGAAAAAAGAAAGAAAAAAAAACAGCACTGTGTTGGGATCGAACCGTCGATCTCTTGATTTGTAAGTCGACGCAAGCAAAGCAAGCAAAAGCAAAACATATTTATTAAATCATTTTTGTACATTAATTGCTTCCCCGAACCGTGATCCGGAGCCAACCCAACGACCATGGTGCGAAGCGCCGCGGTGGGTGTGTGGTTGGTCGGGTCGCGGCCGGTTCCGCTCAATAAAATTCTTAACAACTAAATACTCCTATCGCAACTTTTGCGATTTAAAACTTAGCCTAAGATAGAACAGATCCACACATGTGGAATTTAAAATACTTAAGAACTACACTTTAAAACTAATATGGCACTAATCGATGCGAATTTGGGTTGATAATGCGGGGAAAACTTGATGAAAAAACCCCGCTCGTGGTAATGGGACTCAACAGTCTCAATGCCGTTGAGAGGATAAGGATAAGATGGAGATTTTGATTTCAAAAGTTTAGATTTTATGGAAATTGTTGGCCGAGAGGGAATTTTAAACAAAAAATTACAAAAGAACAAAAAAGACAAAAATACAAAAATAGGAAATGAAGAAAAGGAATGAGGGGATAGAATAAAGGTTTTGAGAAGATGTAGTGTAGAGTTGAAGAAAGTTGTGGTAAAGGAGATTATGGCTATAGATGTTGCCGGAAAATAGGCAACGCCTGGTATGGTAGGGGGTGTTTTATCTGAAATGGGGCATTATGCATTCTGATTTGGGTTATGTTGCGTGTAAGCGGACTAGCGCCCAGTTGAAAGGAATAGAATTTTTGGGATGTTTCCCGGACGAAGTCCGCTAGTGGCGTAATGTCATTGCAACGGTCGTACAAATCTCTGAGGGAGGTGTATCTGTCTGAATTGGAGATGAGGCGCATAAATTTATGTTCCAGAACCTGGAGTTTTTTCATTGTCGTGGCCGGAATGCTGCACCACACCGGCGCCGCGTATGTGATGGCCGGCCTGATCACCATCGTGTACAATAATTTTTTATTGTCTCTATTTAGTCCGCTACCCCTTGCCAGGAGCGGATACAAACTCCTCGACATGGAGTAGACTTTGCGTACCGTCTCGTTTATGTGTATGTTAAACGTCAGTCGTTTGTCTAGGTTCACCCCCAAATACTTCACGCACCTTTTTATCGGAATTTGTTGGCCCCTGATCGAAATTGGTGTTAAAATTCGGTTCTCAGTGAACCGGCGCGTGAAGAGTATGGCCTCCGACTTAGCGACGTTGACCCGAATCTTCCACCTGTCATAATACGCCGTAGCACGAGCCATGTGGGCTTTAAGTAGCATATTCGCCGCTTGGGCGTTATGTGAATGCGCGTACATGGCCGTGTCGTCGGCGTACTTGGCAAGCTTGGTATTCGGAAACTCCGGGAAGTCGGATACATACAGGTTGTATAACTTTGGTGACAGGCACGACCCCTGGGGGACGCCCGCGCGAATGTCCCGCCGTGTTGATAGTTTATTGTTCACCCTGACCTGCAGCGACCTGCCCGTCAGGAAAGAGTGAATCAGTTTGGTTAAGTGTAATGGATAGTCTAGTGCGTTAAGTTTGTGTATGAGTCCAGGGATCCAGACGGTATCGAAAGCTTTCTCGACGTCGAGGAGCACCATGGCGGTGCTCTTCCCGAGGTTGCATTGTACCTTGACATCGTTAACAATTCTGACGACCTGGTGCACAGTGCCCCTGCCCTTCCTGAAGCCGAACTGACACTCATCGTCGATGTGAAGCTCATCCTGAACAGAGTCTAGTCTGATCAGGATGATCTTCTCCACCAACTTGGAGATCGCCGACAGTAACGAGATGGGTCGATAGCTGTCGACGAGTTTCGCGCTCTTGTTCGATTTCAGTATTGGCACAACCACGGCGCACTTCCACTGGCTTGGCCAGTGTTGTAGCCGCAGGATCGCATTAATGATATACGTCATTTGAACAATGCCTTTCCTCGGGAGATGTTTGAGGAGCTTGTATTCGATATCGTCCTTCCCAGGGGATTTGTCGTTTGGCAGTGTCCGGATGATGCCGGCCACTTCCGAGGGCTTGGTCATGACTTTTAGAAATTCTCGTCGCGTCAATTGAATGTCATGACCAATCAGTTCGTTGACGTCATTTTCTACGCGGTCTTGCTCAATGTCGTTAGGTACGTCTCTGTTATGTATCGTATGGAAGAATTCAGCTAAGTCGTTCGCTTTTTGCGAGTCAGTTAATGCCGTTCGTCCGTTTGCATTTGTCAAGGCGGGCATTGGCTCCCGCGTATTTTTCATTGCTCTCGCTAATTTCCACAGTGAGTTGTCTCGAGGGTTTAATGCTTCCAGCTTATCCCGCCATTTCCGGTTTTTCTCGGTGATGATGGCGGTTCTGATTAGCCGTTGCAACCTGACCATCTCGGCCTTAGCTGCGACATCGCGATTTTGCTGCCAAAGCCGTCTGAGTCGGTTCTTTTCCCTTATGTTTTGTATGACCGCATCGTCAAGTTGGTCTCTGTATGGGTTTACTGTTATAGTTGTTGCAACACTCCGTTTGGCATCCCGCAGTAACCCCGTAAACTCACCGACTACATTTTCCAGTTCGGCGGCTGTAGTGATGTCGTTTGTCAGTGTTAGGTTCGTGTTTATGTGTGCCTTATAGAGACGCCAGTCGGCGTCCCTGTAGGAGGTGATTTTGCGTGTCGTGTCTTCCCTCGACATGTTATCCAATTTCAAAAGGATTGGATTGTGATCAGATGTGAGTTCCTCCAGAGCCACCGGCTGCGTAGAGTTCCTCACATCCTTGTTGATCACTATGTCGAGGGTGGTAGGTGTTGTGCCGTTATCTGGAAAATGCGTGGGATCGTCAGGATATTGCACGATGACATTTCGATTACTTACGTAATCGTACAGAGTATTGCCGTTTGCGTTGTTGCGATGGCAGTTCCATGCGTTATGTCGCGCGTTAAGGTCTCCTATGACCAGACAGCGCGGGCTTGTGTTGAGTAAATTCTCGAGACAACCCGCTGCGAAGCCGTTTGCGGGGCTGTTATACGCGGCCACTATGCTCATTCCGCCATCCAGCGTCACACACACGTTCTCTATGGTAGTGTTCCTCACAGAACGATGTGTGTGGGCAATATTTGACTTTATGAGCACAGCCACGCCGCCTCCCCTGTTATTGTCGGCCCTATCTTTCCGAATTGTCGTGTACCCTCGGACGCGGAGCTTGTCCCGTCTGTTAAGTTTCGTTTCGTTCAGAAGCATAATGTCGATTTTGTGCCTCGTTAAATAGTTGATTAAGAAAGGAATTTTGTTACCTACACCATTAGCGTTCCACGAAGAGAGAATGAGCTTAAAAGGCATCTTCAGGGAGACTATTTATGAATCCCACCACTACTTGAAAGCGGCTGAAGGACGAGTTGCAGTGTCTTAGCTTCTCATTAAGCTCCTCCATCCGCATTATCAGATTGTGGTGGCGGTCTGGAATTTTGGGCCCTTTGCGTCCAGGCGTTGGTGGTGGGGGGTGGGGCCGCCACGTACCTCATTTGTGGAGGTGGAGCCACTCTTCTGTTGCGTCCCTCGATTATCTCCATTTTTTTCTTGTACACCTTGCACTCGATGTTGTTGGCCGGGTGGGCATCCCCGCAGTTCACGCATTTCGCTGGCTGGTCACGTGCCTTTGTACATGTTTTGGTCAAATGACCACCGGCGCACTTTAGGCAGTTGGGGGCAGCATGACAGTTGGACGTTGCGTGACCCCACTGCTGGCACCGATGGCATTGAATAATGTTCTTTGTATTTATCTGCCGTTCCCAGCGTACGGCTGTGTTGTCAAGGCACGTCACCTTAGTTTGAATTTCGTTCAGCGACATGGCGCTATTGGTGATCAGCATATAGGCGGGATGCCTCGTGCCGTTTAGGGTGTACAAGTTTCGTACTTCGATTTTGTATGTTTGCTCCAGTTCCTCGATCAGGTCCTTTGTTGCGACTTCGTGATGGATTCCTCTTACGATAAACGCATGATTCTTCTCGTCTTTGGGAGTATATGTGTGGAACTCCACTGTGGCCTGATCGAGGTACTTGTTAACAACTAGCCAGTCCTGTTTATTTTGTAGCTGTAACGTCGTCGTATTTTCACTGTGTCGCCACAGGTGGCCACCTCTTAGCTTACTCTTAAGGAAAATATTAAGACTTTTGTGGTTTGCTAATTTTCCGTGGATAATAATTGGAGGCGGCTTCCTGTTAGTTCCATGTTGGGAAGCTATGGAGGGCTTTTCAGGCTCTGGGTGGGGTTGTGTGGGCGGTTCCACCTCCATATCTGCTGCAATGTTTACCGGTCCTTCGTGTCTGTTCTGGGTGGTAATGGTGGGGGGTATCGATGATGGGGGTGGCATTTTTTTGATGCCGCTTGTTCCCGGATGAGTGAAGAACGAGTTACCGTCCTCCTTCACCGCCACCTTCCCCTTCTTGAGTCGCATGGCGAATAAATTAATTATAGCAGTGTCGGCCGTTTTTTGTGTGTTGGCTATCTTTGCTGGCGCCTTTTTTACGCTATTAGTACTCGACTCGGAGTCGCTATCTTTATCTCTTACTATATTTGCAGGTTCTGCCACCACCACACTGCTGGTTGGCATTTTTCTTTTCAGCTTTCTACTGGTTAATGCGCTGTCTAAACTCATCGTTGAACAGTCTGTTTCGCTCCCCGATACAGACTGTGACTCCTTCGGTCCTGGGAGGGAACATTCCGCCAAGGCGTGTTGGACGGCGGCTCTTCCGCTCTCGATTTTGGCTGTATAATCCTCCATATTCGAAAACCTCGACCGGTTTCAACCAACCGGTCGGGGAAATAAATTTAGTTTTTTGAAATCGACTAGTTTTCTAGGGGATTTCTTTATTCTTGGTCAAATTTGGTTTTTTTTTAGGTTATATTTTGAAATAGTTTTTGTTAGATCTAGTTTACTTCATGCAAATTTAATATTAGATGTCAATGTCAAACTTTTTGGATTTTTACCTTTTTTTGGTAATTTGGGGTCCCCGAGGGCTGCTTCTACTCACAACGCACTCTCGTCGACTTACTCTCACTTCTACACACTTTCCGTACTTTGTTCCACTATATTTTCACGAAACTACTGCGACTCTGAATATGCGTGCACATATACAGTATGACTCAGATAAGCTATAAGCGTAAGTCGACGCTTTAGCGCACTGGACCATTGACAACTTATGACGTACTTTTACATATGTTAATATTATAGAGACGTTGAATTTTGTTTGTTCCCTACAATAATTTGTATAAAAAACTGTAGGTATATAAAAAAAAGGTGCAAGTGTGATATATCGTTGAAATTGAAATTTTAACTGCTTTCCAATGGTTAGATTACAAATTGTAAGTAATAATAAAATAAACAAGTTGTTGTGCCAAAATGGCACTAAATGTAATCCGATCTCAACCAAAACCTTTTCAGATCTTCTAGAGCACTAAAGAAACCCTCATGCAAAGTTTCATCCAAATCCGTCCAGTAGTTTCGCCGCTATCGTGCTAACACACACACACACAGACATTTTTCAAAAACCACTTTTTTGGATTCCTGGGACCTCAAAACGTAAAGATTTGATGTTATCTCAATTTTCGATTTTGGACCAATTTTAGTAACCTCCCACAATTTTATTGTGGGGAGGTTAAAATGTGTGGTCTTGGCTTCTAGTATAAGTATACACCAAATTCCCAAGTTACTATACTCTTACCAACTTGTTTTACTTATTTGCCTTTATTTACCCCTATTTAACTATCAAGTCTTCACCGGAACTAGCGCAAACCCTGGTAGCACAACATATTGGACCAATATATGAATATTGGTCCTATCTAGGACCAATATTCATATATTGGTCCTAATGGATTATATACTGGTGCAATATTGGTGCTACTAGGGATGTATAATCTAGTTCCATTTCTCGTCATGGTACATACGTGTACCGAACAAGTCGATGTCTTAAATCGCTGCTAAGAAAACATATGCATAAGAAAGTTACAGATCGACAGACAGAAAATTTTTTTTCGCTCAAATTTAAACTCTCGACGTTTTATGACATTATGAGCCCATTTCAACAAAAACAAATTTTGAAGTTTTGTGTACGATAACTATACTTCCGCTCCACTACGTGGATGTGGAAGTAAACTTAGTATACAATTAGGGCTGCTCTTAATTTTTCTTTTTTCAAAATAACATCGGCCTCTGACTTTGGGGTATTATTTTACATAATTTGTGCAGATTTCATGCACCTAGCATTTATTATACTTCAAAAATCGAAGTTGGTGACAGAAGGACACACAAGCGAGAACAATACGGCCCGGTCCTATGGAAAGGCAAGAAAGAAAAGTTTGTTACGCTTTGCATATCCGAATTGAAATATTCCTGATGTCAATCTGGACTCGATTCAACGCATGCAATGTTATTAAAATTACACTATTACTTGACATCATTTAGCCTGAATCGACAATGATTAATTAGATACTTTTTAAACTGTTGTTAACTTACTTCCATTTCTCTCAACGGTACCTGTTACAGGTTATAGATCTTGGAACATGACACCATTTCTCTGCAATATTGTGGGTCACAGAATTTCCGTTATTAATTAGTTAATTTCTCCTAAAAATAAAAAACAATCGAATCTTTCTTTAAAATATATACAGGGTGTTTACGAACTTATCTATTGTAGTAAGTTAAATATGGTAAAATTGAATAGAATACGTTTTATTTGTGCTAAGCGTTTACAATAGTGTACAAGAATAGACAATTTAGTCACAGAAACCTAGAAAAAGTTTTATATGTGACCCTATCATATTTACAATTAATTAGCAAGGGCAGAAAAAATCAGTCTTACAATGCAATAATAGTACTTACTATTAAAATAAAACTTATAAATAAAATAGTGCAAAGTACAATCTTACAATAAACAATACAAAGAGTTATATAATTTCCCAATTTCACAAATCAATAATAACTGCAAAATATCGGATAATATATAAATATAAATTCAAAATTTGTAATTGAATTTTTGATCTACATTTTGAGTTTTTAACGGTATACAATGATGCTGTCATTAAGTAGTCTAAGCGCATTCGGAAACATATTGTAAATTTTAGATAGGTAATACAGACAAAATTTTTGAGTGGTCTTTTTATGTGAGATAGGAAGTATACATTTATATCTTTGTAGCTTTATAGTACAGGCAAATTAACAATTTAGGGCAACAAAAATTAGTAAAAGGACGATCTCTGGGATTTAAGTAGGTAATAACCTGGAGAATGAGATGATGCATTCTTTGCACTTCCAAGTTCCGGGAAAATTCAAAAAAATTTGAAAAAACTTTTTGATTTTCGGTTTTTTTTCCTCTAGCAGCCAAAATAATGAAAATAGAGACAAAAGTTGTAGCTCGTCTTTTTATCTACAAAAATGGTCTTTACAAATTTTTGTCTTACTTAAGCCGTTCAGAAGATAAATCGAGTTTTCCACGTATAGTTTTAAGCCGCTTCGAAATGCGCGAAAAATGAGAATTCTCCAGGAGTTTCGTACGACCGGGCTCATCGATCGATAATTCTTACTATTCAGAGCCCCTAAAAAAGAAATGAAAAGAACATAAAATGTAGAGAAAAGTATCAGCTTTAATGTGGCACTAATCACAAAATTCATGAAAAAATGTATCAAAGAGAGAAAGTGTCAGAAGATGGCTTAATGAACTTTGTACAGTTGATCCACAGATTTATTCATATCTTTGCCGGGAGTCATTAGAATGATAATTCATTTTGCTTATATATTCTTATATAATGATATATTAACCCAATTAACATTTTATTGCAATTACTTTTGTTGGAAAAATATGCCTTGCGATCAAAGTAGGGGGTATATTTCTCATCGATCAATCGCCTCCAAATTTTGGAGTTCAATTCGCTATATCTTAAGTAATAATAGCACAGTCTTAATTTTTGTATTATAAGTACAATAAAACATATTCTTTCGAATGACTAGAATTTGTTAAATGCGTGCAGTACTTTTGAATTTGTCTACATTATTCATACACGTTCAGAAAATGCACAATTATACAGTAAAACATATACAACTTATTTGTTTCTTAAAATTCTTCAATGAAATTTTCACCAAATATAGACTAAAGTGCGTGGAATCGAATCCATACAGTGAAAAAGCACCCATTGTTACGGGAGAAATACAGGATGCATAAAACTCAAAGATGTGAATAAATCAACTGTATAAAGTTTACTAAGCCATCTTCTAACATTTCTTTCTCTATGATGAAAATTTGTATGAATTTTTGATTAGTTCCACATTAATGCTGAGACTTTTCCCTACATTCTACGTTGTTTTCATTTTTTTAGCGGCTCTGAATAGTAATAATTATCGGTCGATATGTCCGGTCGTACGAAACTCCCAGAGAATTCTCATTTTCCGCGCATTTCGGAGAGGCTCAAAACTATAAGTGAAAAACTAGATTTATCTCCTAAACGGCTTAAGTAAGACACAAATTTGGGAAGACCTATTTTGTAGAGAAAGAGATGAGCTACAAATTTTATTCAAACTTTTTTCTGTATTTTCATTATTTTAGCCGTTAGAACAAAAAAAAACCGAAAATCGAAAAAATTTTCCAATTTTTTAAAAATTTTCCCGGAACTTGGAAGTGCAAAGAATGCATCATTCCATTCTACAGGTTATTAACTACTTAAATCCCAGAGATGATTCTTTTATTAATTTTTGCGAGGTTTTTACAACATTTTGCCTTCATCGCCTCTACTATTAGTGCTACATTCATATTTAAACACATTTGCAGAATTTTTGTGGTTATAATAATATGTTAATATGTCAAAGACATACAGCTCTTTTAAAATGAGAACATTTAAATTTTAAGACAAAATTCAATCAGAATCAGGTCATTTATATAAGTTATAAAACGTGCTGTGCTATGTGATACGCCACACGTACGGTGAATTCGCTGCTCCTTTGACTATTTGTTAAATAATATTGTTGTCTCTTACTTAGATAACTTTTAGTAAGTTATTATAGGAACATTTTACATTTCTAGTTTTTCAAAAAACTTTACATCGCTGTATCTACAAAGATAGCAGCTGTCCGTATACTATTAGTTACATTACTATCTATTTGGGTTGCTCATGGCATCGTGGATGCATTTATTTGACCATAGTTATTGTCTTTTCTAAAATTTTTGCTGTATCTGACATGACAAATATTGGATGTTAGTTTGCCATATTGTTGAGTGTTTTCCACCTTTTTGGAAACACCCTGTATGAATCCGTGGGTTCTAAATAATTTTAACAAGGGGTAAACCACTAACACTTTATTTAATAATTTACTGATTACAAAATACTTCTTAATTAACCAAAATAACTTTTACACTTTGTTTACTTTATATTTAACCTCACTAAAACTTCTTATATACTCTGAAATTGCCTCTAGATCCATCCAGAACCGCAACAGCCTGTTTATGACTTTCAGTGAGTTCCACTGCGCCCATAGTGCCTTCAGTCCCACTCTTTTGCCTGAAACATCCTTCCATTTTGGACGAGTTCCCCTTTCTTTGGCTCGCAATATAGGCCCAATTTCCTCATCGTTCAATTGATCTTGTCTTAGCGCTTCATTTTTCCTGTCATCCGGCACCTCCACCTTGACAATGTTGACTGCTCCCATGTCCTGCAGTTTATCCTCCTGGTGGCAATGCTTGCAACATTCTTTGCACCATCTTTCGGAAATATCTGCATCTTTCTGGGGTTTCGTTTTCTTGGTCCATCATCATCTTTTGCATTTGGACGAATAAGTCCTGTATTTGTTTTTCGGATGCCATGCTTCTGCTCGTTACTGGCATATAATTACGATAAAATCAACAAAATTTAACACTCACGTCAATATCGGTAATGTAACTGTCCAAATATCTCGAAACAGCATGAAAAAAGTCTTACCTAGAGTCTTTGTCACTTAGCCAGTTAGAAAAGTTCTAGAAATGTCTCAAAAATGCACTTAATTAACTACACGAAACAGTCTTGGTCAGAGATTTTTTATCTCTTCTTAGTTCAAAGGATTTAATTGCTATCACTATAATGTCCTAATAAAATGTTCTAAAAATGTCTAAAAAAAAACACTTAACACTATTTTTCTGTCCGAAAATAATCCTCGAACAATGTCCAGTAAATTAGTCCTCTGTTCTGCGCTAGCAGCGACATCGAGAATACACTGCCAAACCTTTTCGAACACTTCCGAAAAACCCTCTTGTTAAAATTCCGCTTCTGACATCAATTGTTGCGTATTTACACCTTTTAGGAAACACTCTGTATGAATCCGTGGGTTCTAAATAATTTTAACAAGGGGTAAACCACTAACACTTTATTTAATAATTTACTGATTGCAAGATACTTCTTAATTAACCAAAATAACCTTTACACTTTGTTTAATTTATATTTAACCTCACTTTTTCGCTGCCAAATTTCACTTCTATAGACTTCTTTCTGCGCCGGTAATCGCGCCTTATATACTCTGAAATTGCCTCTAGATCCATCCAGAAACAATCAAGAATCTTCTCCACAGTCTAGAAAACTCTGTCTCTTTCTACAAGTTTCCAGTCACTATTGAGCATAGGCGTATCAATCTCCAGTTTCAAGGGGGTGTAATACATAACAATATGATTGCGGTCGCCACATTTATGTAATTGTGTAACACTAGCACATTTGAAAATTTGAGGAAATATTCCCGACATCACTGACATATATCATATACATGTATAAGGGAGTTATTGGTTTCATTACATATAATAATATTACTTTTATCATGGCTAGTCGTAGTATGCCATTTATTCCAGGATACATATTATTACCAAGACTGTTAATGTAATTGGTGGTTTTTGTTCATGTACTGGTTCTAAAAACGATAAATGAATAACTCATCTAATTTTGTTGTTAGTAATGTTATTAGTCTTTGGTATATTTTTTGTAATATCTGAGACAACAGTAGATAAACTATAGGCGTTTTATGACAATATCCTCTGTATTCTCTTATGGATGTTCATTTTGTAGAATTTAATTCGAAACGATGAGAACAATATCGATTTGCACTTTTGAAAATTCGAACTTTTGGGAAATTAGAGCCATCTCATTAATTATTAAACATATAAATTCAACTAAACTATCATAATATGCCATTTTCGAGATTAATAATATATGGTTGTGTGATTTCTCAAAAGTTCGAATACTCAAAAGTGCGAATTGATTCTGTTAATCACGAAAAATAAGATCAAATAAAATTGGCTCAGTTACTGCTGTTGTACCAGATTATTTGCATATACCTCGCATAGATATTTCTGTATTGTTTTAATGCATGGTGGAGTGGCGATAAAATAGAATACATGAAACGGAGATGTATAAAATAAAAATCTGCAAGTGAACGAGAAGTAAATTATGATTGTTTTGTTTTTGTCACTGTGCCTGTGATACGGCGGATTCAAGCGATTACGCGAGAAAATATGTAGTGCCAGGAAAAATAAAATAAATTAAAATTACGTTTCTCATAGATAGTAATTATTTTGCAGTAAAAACCGATAATAGTACATTGTAGATAATAAAATATGAAATATTATGAGTTCTATTGCCAGCAAGCCTAGTAAACTCTAAAATATTACCTCTCGTAAACATTTTAACAGTAGATTAGAAAAATGTGTGGAATTAAAACTGCCTCGTGTTTTGCTAATGACTAGTTACACTGCCGGATATTCTACACGAGGTTCAATAACAACAAAAAATTTTTCCTTTATTGATTTCAAAGAAAATCGTCTTCTGGAAAAAAAATAAAAATTAATGCACAGTTTAAAATGAAATAATACTGGTTATACAAAGGGTACAGCAGGATAAGCATGCATATTATGCCTCCTCATAGGTGTGGTCGAAATTTTGAGCATACGTTGATAAAGAGATGAAATTTAACAGAATACAATTTGGGAGACAATTTTTATGGGAGTTATGGGGAATAAGAGAAATCGGAATAAAACATTTTCTCGAGAATAGACCAGCTGATTTTAGTGAATGAAAAATATGTTATGGGTTTTGATGGTACAAACTTACAAACACATTATCAAGCTCATTTGTTGAAAAACAATGTTTCAAAAAAATATATGGGATAAGATGGAGGTACACCTACCATTTTCACTCAAAAAAATGTTTAGATATCTTCTTAAAACATCTCCAAAAAGATAGAACGTATTCAAAACATTGAAAATTCCAAGCGTACATCTCACCACGGACTGCCACTATACCCCTACTGTTCAACAAACAATCTTTAAAGCAATAGTTGAAAATGTAAGCATTTTATTTCCATATCCACATAGTGGAGTGAAAGTATAGTTAGTAACCGTAAAAATATTTCAGGCTGGTAAGAGTACAGAAATTTGGGATTTGGTGTATATACTAGAAGCGAAGGCATCAGATTTTTTATAGTATTTTCCATCCCCCCCAACATCCCGACTCTATTATTAAAGGGCTTGATAAAATTTAATTGAGATATCCAATTCAGAAATTTGGTACACGAACGTATTGTAACATCTAGAATTAGATTATGTTTTATCTGAGACCTTCGCTTCTAGTATATTGTACCGTTTTACCTTACTTACTTTATTTTTTTTTTTTTTGAGTTGCTCAAAGCATGTTACATGATAATGGAATATAGTGTTGATAAAGAAAGTTATTGTTACGATACATCACCCCTAGCTCAAGTTTCGGTGGATGGGGGGCCGTAGGTATAAACATATTGTATTGTCATACACACCTTAGTTGTTATTTTTTTTAGAGATTAAATTTTCCCAGAGAGTGAGAGAGAAAGATATAGGCGCCAATCCGTTTTAGTTATAATTTACATTTATACAGAAATTTAGTTATCAAACGGATAAACTAACCAATAGTAGAATTTTCAAGATCTTATACAAAATGCAAATTTAATTTAATGCGTTGGTGAGTCTTAATTGTACTTTATCAAATGTAATAGAAATAGAAGTTGTTATTAGCTCACTACAACTTTAGAATAGTTATTTGTATAACAGCAATGAAATAAATCAATCAACTAAAATATAAAACTGATTTTATTAGAAATCAATAAAACTGAGGACTTAAAACTAGGTAAAACTGATATGCTTATGAACCAATCAGGTAGATTCTAAATAACAAATCGAAATTTTAATATATACGTGAGAAACAATATAGACAACAAGTACCATCAATAATATCTTAGTAAAAATATATAGTATGCTAAACATATACACTGTATAGTATTTTCAAAGATCATATATATATATATATATATATATATATATATATAGTATAGAAAATAAACCCCTACTAAAGAATTTGTGATCACAAAATCCGAACATTTACCTTTATATAATAATGTAGTTAAATTTTCTATATTGCATGATAAATTTAACGAGCAATTTTAAATTTAAAAGAGTGTATACATGTATATACTTCAAATATGAAAATTATTAATAAAATTTAAGTTATTTACCAATGCACTCTTTGCTCAGATAACTTATTAATAATAAAATGAATAAAGGTGGTGTAAACAAATTTAGAATAATAATATTTTAACAAATTATGTAGTGACACTTAGCTGAGGGTTTCTTCATAAGAAGAGGGTTTCCTGTCCAACGAAGGTGTATGATTATGAGAAAATCCACTCCTCCACGGTCGTTGAAGTTCTAGAATTTTTCAGCAGTAAGCCGAGGAGTTCCATGTACTCTGCTGAACCAATCCAGGACTTTTCCAAAGTGGCTTTAGAGAATCATGTATACTTTGTCTTATATGTCTCCCAAGAATTTATTTTTTAAACTATGCTAAGGGCATCCTACTCTACTTTAAATTAAGTATCTTATTAATAAGAAGAACCATTAAAACAAAAAAACGAAAATTTCGGAGCCATAAAAACACCCTAAAATGAAATGAAATATGTTTGAATTTCTAATAAGTGACAAGCGCTAAATTTGTTATATTTGTTTTAGTTATTTACTTACGGAATACATTTTCCGGTGTTTGATAAGAAAATTATTCCTTCATTTAAAAAAAAAACGCTCCTGGTCAGCAACGGGGTATGAAATTTGCTATAAAAAAGTGGAAGACGCCATTTTAGAAATGGTCTCCATGAAGTAATTAAGTTATTCTTACCCAAGTTTATTCCGAAAACTATTAACCATCCGTATTTTTACTCTATACTGTCCACTAAATTTATTGTTACTAATTGACGTTAGCAAAATATTTAAAACAATATAATAAGATCAAAGATCTTTAATAATTCACAGCAGTACTAGGACACGTCTATCGTCAATGACGGAGCAATTAAAACTGCTCTTATCATTTGAAATTCTATTTGCTAAACTTGCTTTAATTTATCAAATTTAGGCAATTTTAAATACATGTATGTGCAAATTTGATTGTATACAGTTAACTAGATCGAATTTAAATATCTAAATATTAATAAACTCATAAGGTGGCAATGTAAATGCTACAATATATACCAAATCACAAGTTTCTGGACTCTCATCAGCTTGCTTTACTTATTTTCCCCTATTTACCCCTATTTATCCCCCTACCCTTCACTCAAGTCAATATCTTAAACCGTTCCAGAGAAAACGTGCACACAAAAAAGTTACAGACAGACTGATCCATCGATCGACAGACAGACAGACAGAAATAATTTTTTCGCTCAAATTTAAAATCTAGATGTTTCATGACATTCTAAACCTATTTGAACTGAAAAAGTTTTTTAATTTTTTTTACGATTACGGACCAAAGTTATAAATAAAAATAAATTGCAGAACAACATAAAGAAAAATATTACTGAAAACTTTGAAATCATTAAAAAAATTTACTACTAGTGTAATATACCCAACCTCTAAGCAAATTTACACGAATATAATTAGGGAGTGGCTACGTGGACGCCGCGGCGGACATCTATCATTTCTTAGCTGTCCGCCGTGGCAATTGGTTTGGATAGATACTATTTATTCTGTGCTATAGCGGTTTTCTCGACGTGGATCGCTGGCCTATGCGTAACGTTATCGCGTTGTGGAGCGACAGGTCCTTTTAAACAGGTTTTTTACTAATTATTTTCCTGTATAATAAATTTATTTTCGATATTCCCTACAACACCCGAACTATTACCAGGATATTAAACGTATGTATAAAAAGTAAAGATAATAAATGTAAAAATTATTGAAATATTTTATAGCAGCGAAAAATAAAGATAAATCGGTAGTAACTCAGCCCCAGCCATACCAGCGGCTCACATCAATATATGTTTTTATCACTGATAAAATATAATTGATGTTTTTATGTATAAATTATATTTATATAGTACTCACTAAATTCAATGAGATACATAGATTTAAGATTAGCTTTTATACATAATAGGAAATAAAATATTTAAATGGAAATGGAGCGACAGGTCCCGGGTTCAAATACTGCCCATTTGACTTTTTTTTTATATTTTGTAACGATTAATATCCTTTTTCACAAATTCTGGTTGGATTTGACGACAGAAATGTTCTTTTACTTCCCTCGCATACCGAAGGGAAGTATTGTATTCGAGAAAAAATCACCCTCCGAGATTTTTTCGGATTCTGACGTTTCAGAACACGTAGATTCCGAAAATATAGGTTTTTCAATTCCGTCAGTCTGTCTGTCTGTCTGTCTGTCGGTCTGTCTGTCTGTCTGTCTGTCTGTTGGTGCATTTACTAAAAAACTACTTGACGGAGAGCAGTCAAATTTGGTAGGTAGTTGACGCTACTGTCAGCGAAGAACTGGTAGAATTTTCACTGAAAAATATACAGGGTGGACCGTCTAAACGGAATAAATAGTGAAAAAAAATTTTTTTTGCTCAAATTTAAAATTTCTACGTTTCATGACGCGCTAAACCTATTTCAGAAAAAAAAAAATTTTTAAAATTTTTTTCAAACATTTTTGAAAAAATCTTTACCATGAAAAAAAAATTTTTTTACTCAAATTTAAAATTTCTACGTTTCATGACGCGCTAAACCTATTTCAGAAAAAAAAAATTTTTGAAAATTTTTTTCAAACATTTTAGAAAAAATTTTTACCAAGATGAAAAAATTTTTTTTTGCTCAAATTTAAAATTTCTACGTTTCATGACACGCTTAACCTATTTCAGGAAAAAAAAATTTATTCACCAATATTTTTGAAGAAATTTTTACTACTAAAATGAAATATTTTTTTTTTCTTTCTTCAAATTTAAAATTTCCACGTTTCATGGCATTCTAAGCCCGATGCAAAAAAAAAATTTTTGAAATTTTTTTTTACCATTTTTGAAAATTTATTTACTAAAATAGATGGAATTTTTTTTGTTTCTTCAAATTTCAAATTTCCATGTTTCATAGCGTTCTAAATCTATTTAAAAGATAAATTAGAAATTTTTCTTACTATTTTTAAAAAATTTTACCATTAAGATAGATTTATTTTTTTTTTGTTCAGATTTTAACTATCCACGTTTCCATGACATTCTAAAATTATTCAAACAAATTTAAAAATGTTTTTGAAGAATTTTTTAAAAAATTTGAAAACATTTTTAATCCATTTATGTATCACTACTATAGAACAGACGAAAAAATGTTTTTGCTCAAATTTAAAATTTCCACGTTTCATGATATTCCAAACCAATTTCGGAAAAAAAAAATTGCATCATTTCGTTACCAGTTTGGAAAAAAATTTAACACTAGAATGCTCAAATTTAAATGACATTCTAAACCTAGGTATTTCAGAAAAAATATTTTGAACATTTTTTCCACCAACATTTTTCAAAAAGTTTTTACCACTAAAATAGATCGATTTTTTTTTTTATTTGCTCAAATTTAAAATTTTCACGTTTCATAGCATTCTAAACCTATTTTAAAAAATATATAATTTTTAATTTTTAAACTTTTTTTAGCATTACTATAGAATATAAGGAAACTTTCCTTTTTGCTCAAATTTAAAATTTCTACGTTTGACATTTTAAACCTATTTCAGAAGAAAAAAATTTGAAAATTATTTTACCAACATCTTTTGAAAAATTAAAAAAAAAAATGAAATTTTTTAACCACCACTATACTTCCACTCCATTACGTGAATGTTGGATTGAAAATGTGACAGATGACAATAATATCTGGCATATGCACCTATTATACTTTTATTGTAAAATGTGCAGGGTGGTCATCCCAAGAAATAATTCAGTCATGGTGGACATTTGTAAAGGTATTTGCGCAAGCCTGCCATATGTGGCACCTGCTATTTAGTATTGAACTTTTGCTGTTGGATGAGCAATCTGTATATTTTTTTGACCAAAACTTATCAAGTTTTCTTTGTAATAATAGCAATAACTCTATTCCGATTATTATTCTCAATGTCATTTCGTAATTATTAATTTTTTAGAGTGACCGCCATGCACAAATAACGAGGGAAGTTCTGTGTAAATACCTTTACCGATTTTTTTTTCATATAATAATCTATCTCTTTCATGTGATGGTAGTTGGGTTAGTTAGGTTGAATTTTATTTTGCTAAATAATTGTTAATAAATTATCAGCGCCGCAGGCAGCATTAGCGTCGCAGACAAAAACGAAGGGTGTGCGGGGTGTCCCCCCCCCCCTTCTTTTTCAGAAAATTGCATAAAATATTCCAATTTCTCTGTGCGGCGGTTCAATAAGTCTTGCAAAAGCGAATGCGCATGCGCGGCGGACAGCTAAGAAATTATGTATGTCCACCGCGGCGTCAACGTAGCAACTCCCATATAATTAAGTATAATAATTGCATCCATTATAATATTTTAAATAGACCTCAATACCCTTAAATAATTACACAGGTTTACAAAAAAAAAGTTGTCTGGATTTGGGGTCAGACCATACGTTTCTTATGTATTTTTCGACGCTGAATTCGAATCTGTTTTTAGTTTTGCTCTATCACGTCAGGATTTTGAGATATTCTAACCTAAAAGTTAGACATATTTGAGGTTATGTAGCTTTGAGATTTTTTTTTCTCAAGAAACCGTGTATGGAATCTTAAACTACAAATCTTCCTCTTTAAAATGCCGTAGAGTTTGCTCAAATATCTTTTTTTTTCGCTGAGGTATCGAATTTTTAAAATTGTCTGTTCATATCATGTCTTTCCCAATACATTTAATTAGTACGGAAACCTTATGGTCATTATTTAAATTGTCTCGGCAAAAAAAAAAAGATATTTGAGCAAACTCAACGGTATTTTAATGGCGAAGACTTGTACTTTAAGATCCCACACATGGTTTCTTGAGAAAAAAAATTCTCAAAGCTACATAACCTCAAATATGTCCCACTTTTAGGTTAGAATATCTCAAAATCCTGACGTGATAGAGCAAAACTAAAAACAGATTCGAGTTCAGCGTCAAAAAATACATAAGAAACGTATGATACTACATACTACAAATTTCTATAGTTTAGGCAGGTCATAGAGACAAAATTAGTATTGTACATAATTAATATAATATTAATATATAATTAACATAGCGTCGTAAAAATTGTAAAATTGTAATATCTTAAATAACAATAAATTGAATTGATTATTATACTTTCACTCTATTGCACTATGTGGATGGGGAAGTAATAAGAATGACTTGTTAATAATAATATAATATATCTGAGATTCGGTAAAAATTTATTTTAGCGGAAAATGTTAAATTTCTCTAACCATAGTTTTCTGGGAAGGCAAAACGACCCAGCAGGCACGGTCCAACAGCCAGGACCAGGGGAGGTTTGCTAACTTCGCTCACACCGTCTGCATTTGCAGGAGTGGTAGTCGTAAAAGGCGGGCCCACCCCTTACGAGGCCGGTCCAGGTCTACAGCGATGATTGGGGCAAGGAGCTCAAGCTCGACCCCTAATCATCCGAGACCGTCATCACAGTCAAGAATATTGGCGCGTGGGAAGGTTATTTTATTGTTAAGGGAGCATATGTATATTTGTGTTTTAAAAATTGGAACGAACTTGTAGCGATGAGTTTATATTGAATATGTCTTTTAGTAAGGAACACTTGTGTTAAAGGGTTTTTAATATGTTAGTTTGACATCTAAAAACGATAAAATGACAATGCGCTGCTAAATTCCGGGGTGCGCTTTTGAGAACCAACCGAAAAAGCCAATTTTTTAGATTTTTAAAAATAACTAAAAAACAATGCAAATTTTGAGATTTTTACAAGAATATTTTTTTGTACAAAATTAAATTTCCCATCCAAACACGTTGTGGAATTTAGTAGCACTTTGTGGTTTTATCATTTTTAGGTGTCAAAGTGTCAAAAAAACGCTTTAACGCAATTGTTCCTTTCTACCCCCTAATTTTGGACATATTCCGTAGCCTATTAGGGTTATTCAATAATCTGATATTTTCTTTAGTTTCTTTCTGGGAATATTTTTCCGTGCTCAAAATGTTTAAATAAATATTCTCGTCTAAATTCAAAAAAAGAAAATTTTCCAACCATCGCGTGCTGAAACTCCATTTTTTTACAACTGTGACAACTCGTGACGTATCTGACGGGAGGCGTCTCGCTAAAGTCAATTTTGTGAATCGTATCATTTATAATATAAAAATGTATAATAGAGCATAAAACGATGTACCGAAAAAAAAAAAAACACCTAGTTCCCGTACTATTTGTTGTGGGCTTGTTTCTTGTTTTTGTGATGTTTTTTTTTAACTGTGTGGACATATGTATATTTTTCTTATTCTAGTCGTATATATCCCGATGAGTAAACAAGTATTATTGTCATTTTAACATTGAAATTCAAGTCGTGGTGATTTTATTTTGTGTTAAGTGCCGTAAAACAAAACTCAGCTGACAAATTACGCCGATTGAATACAAATGGCTATGTATTCCTGATATTGGTAAGAAAGAGAATTTACATTATATGAAGAAGTTATTTTTTTAAACGAAGATGACATATTTAAGATACCAAAAAGTTATAAAATAAATATTTTCACTGGCAATATACCATTTTGTCCCATTTTAGCCGACTTTATACAGAGAACGGTTTAAAAATGCTGTCCTCAAAAGCGAAATAATTTTAATGGTCTCCAAACTAAGTACTTACATTTAAAACTACGAAATAGGAAGATTAGCATAATCTTTAAATTTAAATGTAACTATTTTGCAAAACACTGAAATTATTGAGTGAAACTTCGTAGTAATAGTGTTGTTATGGTTCTACTGTAGTCTTATCGTTTTTTAAATATACGTACTAAAAAAAAAGTTATGGCCAAAAATAATAAATATTTCCCTGTCTGATGTCTCTTTCTTGGAAATGGCCATCTTAACTTATAATAATAGTAATAATAATAATACGTTTTATTAACCCTAAAATTACCACAAGGCGCCTTGCAAGGGCTTATATTATAATATACATGTCACACAATGGAAGATTAAATACATAATTAAGAAATAAATACAGAAAAATTTGGAAAATGTAAGTATTAAATAATTACCAACATGTTTTTATTAGCTTAACCTGTAACTTTGTGTGTAAGGAAATCTTGCAACTCATTTGACTCACTTTCAGATGTCGTATTATTGACTTGAAATTTTGCACGTGTGTATGGTGCGCATGACAACACATCTTGACATTTTGTATAGAAAAATCCAAGCTGGCGTATGCAAGGGGGCGAGCAGTTTGTTGTCGTTTAGTATCCGATTACATTTTATCATTTATCATTTGATTCGATTGGAAATCGGTATATGAGGGTTATTGAGGTTGCAGATTATGAATATTAGGTCGAAATTCAAAATGGTGGCGTCAATATGGTCATTACGTTTTATAATTACTCATATTCGTAAGTGGATATTAATTTTATAATATGAAATGTCAAATAAAACATAGATAAGTACTTAAGGTGGCCATTCCCTAGAAAGAGACATCCGATAGGGAAATATTGATTATTTTTGCCCATAACTTTTTTTTCTTAGTACGTATATTCTAAAAAAATATAAGAGTACCTAAGTAGAACTATAACAAGACTATTACTACGAATTTTCACTCAATAATTTCAGTGGTTTGCAAAATAGCTCGATTTAAAGCTACGAAATAGGAAGATTAACACAATTTTTAAATTTAAATCGAGCTATTTTGCAAACCACTAAAATTGTTGAGTGAAAATTCATAGTAGTAGTCTTGTTATGGTTTTACTTAGGTACTCTTATAGTTTTTTTAAATATATGTACCAAGAAAAAAAAGTTATAGCTAAGAATAGTAAATATTTCCTTATCGGATGTCTCTTTCTAGGGAATGGCCACCTTAAATGATTTTAACATTTTTTAATTGCTGGCATAACCAGGATGCAGGTTATCAATAGAAAGCAAACGTTAGAAATCAATATTTTTTTTATATTGTTTCTCGTTTCATTTTTCATAGATTATTTTTTCTATGGTTTGGCAAGTCCTATAAAGAATATGTTTGATTACTATTTAAAGATACTTTATTATTTTTGGTTTAACTTGTGATTTTAATTTGGAACATGACAGTTATGTATATTTTATAAACATAAAAAATCTTATTGTTTAAAAAAGCACATTTATAATAAAGGAATTTCGGAAGTAAATACAGAGACATCACTACATTAGTGGAAAATATTTTCGTATGTCTAACATTTATTTGTATAATGAAAATAAAGAAATAAATACTTAAAATGATTTAAAAATAAGTTTTTAATAATTATTTGCAGCGATTAGATCCATTGTTTCATACGTTTTATAATTCTAATTCAAATGCTTTGTTAAGACAATTTTTTTGCATTAAAACTTGTTTTTTTTTTCCAGATCCCTGTTTATATATCTTGCGATTCGCGGCAAAATTACAGTTTGGATCAAAAACGCAACAAGTAGCAAATACAGCCTTAAGGTTAGTGCAGCGAATGAAACGGGACTCTATTCATTCGGGTAGGAGACCGTCTGGATTATGTGGAGCAGGTGAGATTAAATAAAATTTAATTAGACTAATTGAACTGTGGAAATACAATGGAGATATATGCATCTCAATTAAAGTGTACAAATATCGTAATACTAAGACGTACTTGAGCTAAGTTTTCCCTGCTTTTAAAATAACAATTATCACCTAACCTAACTTTATTCGAAGATGTTGTCCATGAAACTCAATAGTTCAGTTAGTGAACGCTTAAAAGGTGGGTGTGGAAGACGTGGTCGTGAACAGAATTTTTTTTGGCTTAAAGGCCGTGTTTGAAGTAGTTAGGAGGTAAACATACAGGACTAGTACTATTCATTTCTTTCTATTTCCAATAGCTTTCGAAGTATCTGCTGGCGAAAATCGCTTTTCGAAAAACGCTTTTTTTGCCTCGCTCTTTTCGACAAACTTTGCCTTCTACCGCATCAGCCCTTAGTTTTACAGCATTGTCCTCACAGTAGAAGTTGTGCAATATGAAAATTTCGAGATTTCAAAAGAAAACAGCATATTGCACTTTCTCTTTATTTAACTTTGAAATGAAGATCGGTCTAAGAAATATCTTCATTTTCCAAAGACCTGTTAAGGAAGCTCCACTCGATGGGGTGCGTAAAAAATTCCCGTCCGATGCACATATACTTAGTGGAAATATCCGAAAATGCATAAAATAATCCTGTGGCATGCAGACAGACGTGACGAAAGTATAAGAGGTCTATGAAACCTTAAAAATTACACTTTAAAAAATATTTTGTTGATTTTTTGAGAACCCACATAATCTTAAAGTTTCACAAGGTTCTAAATACTTTGCTAAATACACTTGTCTAAATTCGTATTTTTCTTTAAAAAAACTTAATTCATCTCCATATTACTGTGGGTACTGAAGCCAAATATCTTAAATATGTTCTACCCATATTTTCTAAATCAGATTCTATTATATCAACATTTTATGGTATTTCAAACTTTATATTTACTGCCCGGAAAAGTTTTCTATTTTGGCGATTAAAACCCTCTAGTTCTCACCTTACGAAACGCGATTTTAATAAATAGTTGTTTATTATACAATTACCTTCTCCCTAGGTTTCATGGTATAAGTATTTAATATACAGCCTATACACTTAGATGTAATCCTTAGATAAAGAAAAAGCGCAAGTACGGTTTTCTTTCGTCGAAATTTGCCCGAAAATTTCGTATTGCTCTAACTATTGATCATTTAAAGATAACATAATAACTAATAACTCATTTTAAAAAAAATTTTAATGCTCTACAACTTTTACTGTGAGGACTTTGGAGTAAAATTAAGAGCGGAAGCGAAAAAAAGCGATTTTTAGAAAATTAGCAATTTTCGCCAGCGGCAGTCTCGGAAGCCATTGAAAATTGAAAAAAATTAAGAGAAACAATCTTGTAGCAAATTTTATCAGCTTCAATTTTGAATGGAATAATCTTTTCGCTGCCATGCACTGGTTTCGAGATATAAGTGGAAAACCAACAGAAGTGACCTTCTACATGCCCTCTGCACCTCCCCCCGCTCACCTCGTTGGTCCGGAGACCTTTAGTGTGTTTACCTCCTAACTACTCCCAACACTGCCCCGAAGTCAAAAATTCTATTCCCGACCATGTCCTCTACATCCTTTTGATTGACTGAACTACAACTATACCTACGCATTATTAAATAGTTCTGTTTTTTTTTTACACGTGATTTAGTAAAATTAGACGTTATGTAAGAAGTTAACGGATCTAATCCGGAAAGTTTTGAAAATTTATGGATGTTTGTTTTGAGGATCCGAATAAATGGGTCATTATAATGGCGTGGAGACGGGAATTTTGCGTCTGAGCAACATGTAAACATTTCTTACAGTCGTATGGAAGTGACATTATCTGCGATATATCAATGGCAGTTTCAAGATTACTTCTAGAAATTACATGTTATATGTTAATTTTAGTTAGTTGTTGGATAGCTCAGTATGTAAAATGGTTGGCAGTTCATAAAAGAGTGCGTGAAGTACTTGGGTGGACGCTTGGTCAAACGACCAACGTCCAACTGACATGTAAACCAAATTATACGGAGTCTATTCATATTCATGTCTTGACTCTTGGTCCACTAATAGCAGACTTAGCAGGCAGAATAAAAATGTAATATACTCTGCTATGTGGTGCAGCACGTCGGTCATGACAATGAAAAGATCAAAGTTCTAGAACAGAAGTCTGTGCACCTTACCTCCAAATTCTTCACGATACACCTCCAGGAAAAAATTCTTTGGATTTCAAATTCTTCAATTATGTAACTATCTAAAATCCTTGTCTAATCCTAATGAATTTAAGGCGACAATCAAAAAGCATTTGCTTATACATTGTTTTTATTTAGTTGAGGAATATATGCAAATCCTTTTTGAAATTATGTCCCCTATTCATGAATTAAATATTTATATATAATTATACACTGGAAAATGTTTACCATCATCAGAATTTTATAAATTGATAATTGCTTGGATTTTACAAATTGTTTGTAAATTGTTCTTGTAGCTACTACTTTTCTTACGTGTCTTTTTATTTTAATGTGTTTACAACTGCATGCCTTCGTAGTATGCATTCGATAACTTTATAGAGAATTATATTATAATGTTTTCTTTTGACTTGCCAAAAATGTTGAAAAATATAATTTGGTTAAATAAGAGTATCTATCTTAAGAGAAATCTACGTACGTTGTCACTACATAATGCCATTAGCACATCAAAGTTACACAATAATTTTACCAGTTCGAACTTACAAACAACATTACTCAAGTCAGAGAGCATAATACACTGTTTATTATAAAATGAACTATTCTATCAAGCGTTACCCATCTTCCAGCAGCCCATCTAACCATAGAACATTTTTCTCCATATCTATAAAATCTGCCAAACACAGTTTCTGATCCTCAAACCTTTTTGCCTAACCGTTCTCTCTTAACTTACTCTTACTTTCAGTATATTTCTTTATGCAATAATACATATACAGAGTATTCTCCGCTTGAGGTCGCAGTAGGTGAAATGTGTGATATTTTTTTGTACATTTGGGTGTTCATTGCTGCTTTTCTGAAATGTAATTTCAGATCTATCTTTTTAAACAAGTGTAGGAGGTCGTGACGATTGATTAAGAACTGTTTTCCTGATAGATATGGTACCTTTTCTGTACAAAATACAGCAAAATATCTTTAAGAAAAGTTAATCGAATTAAAAAGTTTACTCCTATGCAAAATGTCAAGATGATTTGTGTACTATTTTATATGCCGTGCGTGTAGTGACGGCCTAGGTATAGGAAGTATGTTGTTGGGTTGTCATATCTCTCGGACTACATAAATGTACATTGTACATATTTATCCCGCCGCTACACACACGGTATAAAATACACACAAGTAGTGTGCACAATATCTACTTAACGACTTAGTTTTGGGGTAAAATCCATAGAGAAATAACTGTATAAGTGTAAACTGGTAAACTCCATTCCTTTTAGTTTGTCCAATATATCTTTTGCCACCGCGAGCTTTATCTTCCAAATACGCAATATGTTCAGAAGCGCAGTTAGGTAGACGGTTTACGTCCACAAATGTACAGCACGTGTTAGGGACTCAATATTTTAGTGCACCGATTTCGAACGTCGTTATCTAGCGATTTATCTGCACAAGCTGTTAGAGAATACCACCCGTCACATGGAATTGTATAGTTCCTGGTAAAGCATCTTGAATTACATTTTCTGAATTATGGTGGTTCGCTTATATAAAAAGATATTAACTGTCCCTTACGACAATGATTTATTTCGGCGCAGTCTATTATGTAACGGTAAAACTTGCAGTCTCGTGTGGAGGCTATCGGATTAGCGTCAAATGAAGTATAGACCAAAGATCAGAGGCGGGCCTTACTCCAACTGCTTTTGCTACAGTCTAGGAAAATTGTTGGTAAAACTAAATTTTCTTTTTTTTCTGTAATTTTTATTCAGTGTTTAAATTACAAAATGATGAAAAAGAAAACCATTGGACGCTCATAAAATATATTACCTTCATTAGCAATCAGCATCGTGATAAAACGTTACGAATAGTATGTCGTAATATAACAGCAACATCAATACTTTATGAACGCCCAATGGTTTTCTTTTTCATCATCATTTTATAATTAATCACTGAATAAAAGTTATTTTCTACTTTTTAGTGCAATTCAATTTTAAAAGAAAACCATTGTTTTTTAAAAAAATGTATATTATTTTTTACTTTTTAGTTTTCCGTCTGCCTCATTTTTTGTTATTCAAACGCCATCGTTTCGTTTACTCTTGTCAAACTCTTTCATTTGACCCATATCAAGGGGGTTCTAAAGAAATAAGTAATCCGCCATTTTGTGTCGGTCGCCATATTGGATTTAGAATAACGTCACACAACTTATTGTATTCTACTTGTCATACCCTTTCATTTGATACCCATGTCGAGGGGATTGTTAAGAAAAAGGTAATCCGCAATTTTGTGATGGCCGCCATATTGGATCTACCATAATATTGAATATACTATATTGTATTATCTTCAGAAGCAAAGTTGTGTGCAAAATTTCAGCATGATTGTATATCGGGAAGTGGTCAAAAATCCGATCATCAGATTTCAACATATATACATACAACTCTATTGAAACATATCCTTTATAGGATTTTGCAAACAGCAGAAAAAATAACTATCTATAATTAAAAGAAAAACTTTGTAAAAATATTAATGAAATCTTTGCATTCTTTCGATAACCTGAATTTTGGTTATGCTAACAAATTAAAATCCTAAAATGAATTTGTCTAATTTCTTATTTGACAATTTTCATTCTAACACTAGAATGGGCTATCGCCCATTCTAGCTCCTCCGGAGGGGTGACAGCTAAAGCTGTCAAAGCGAGTGCTTCGCACTCGATTAGGTAACGCTTGAATCATTGTAGAAAGCTTGAATCAATGTAGAAAGCTTGGTGTTCAGTTTCGATTTCAGATTCGTTATCAGCGACCTGAAAAACATCTAGGTACCGATTTTCAGTCGAATCGGTCCATAAATGACACATGTTGTGAGCCATTTTGTTTGCAGCCATATTGAATTTTGTAAATCTGACGTTATATTCGTTATTAGCTATACAAATAACCTGTACGTACCGAGTTTCATTTGAATCGGACGGTAAATAGAAAAGTTACGATAAATGGCTATGGGGACGCCACCATTTTGAATTCTTTAGCGACGGAGACAGATTCGTAATCTGTAGCCTCGATAACACTCACATACCTATTTTTGGACGAATGCCACCTTAAATAACGGATCGTGTCCTGCAATTTGTGCCGCCATTTTGAATTTTTCAATTTCGTAGACATGATCGTTATCGGCTACTCTAATTACCTCTAAATACCGAGTTTCAGCCGAATCGGTTGGCAAATAAGAAAGTTACAGTATAATAGGCCATGGGGACGCCGCCATTTTGAATTTTTCAATTTCGATGTCATATTCACAATCAGCTACCTCAGTAACTTCATCACACCGAGTTTAATTGGAATCGGAGGGTAAATAAGAGAGTTACAGTAAAAGATGGATATTAGGCTGTGGAGACGCCGCCATTTTGAATTTTTGAGTTACGATTAGATATTCGGGATCTGTGATCTCGATAACACATAGGTACTTATTTTCAGACGAATGGCACCGTAAATGGCAAAATATGTCCCGCAACTCGGCCGCCATTTTGAATTTTTCAATTTCGACGTCATATTCACAATCAGCTACTTCGGTAACTTCAACATACCGAGTTTCATTCGAATCGGTCGGTAAATAAGAGAGTTACAGTAAAAGATGGATATTAGGCTATGGAGACGCCGCCATTTTGAATTTTTGAGTTACGGTTTGATATTCGTGATCACTGACCTCGATAACACATACGAACTTATTTTCAGACGAATGGCACCGTAAATGGCAAAATATGTCCCGCAACTCGGCCGCCATCTTGAATTTTTCAATTTTGATTCAGGATTCGTAATCGGCGACATCGAAAACCCCCACACACCGATTTTGAGCGGTGTGAGACCAAAAATGACCTAAGTCGCCGGCCATTTTGGCGCCGCCATTTTGAATTTTTGAATATCAATGTCATATTCGTGATCACCGCGGTCGATAATACCCGGGTACCAAATTTCAGGCCAATCAGACGACAAATAGATTTAATTGCGATTTTTCTATGAATTTGGCTCACCCTATATAGATTTATTTTGCTCACCCATACCGTTGTCATTCTATTGATTTTTATTTAATTTGTATCATTTATTTCAGTGAACTGCATTGCCGGCCGAAATTTATCTCGGAAGCGAAAACATGGACTTTTGAAACGGCGATATTTCAGGAAATAATGGTAGTGGAGAGGCTTTCTAGGTCTCGAATTAATCGGAAAGGACGATATTTTATTGTGATAGTGGAGTGTGCGGGCCAAATCGGAAATTCGGCCCGGCACGGGCGTGTGAATGTTGGGTTTTTTGTGAGAAAGTGAAAAACATCTACGTACATATAAATTCATAATTAAGCAACTACTTGGAGTAGAAGCTCGTTTTGTATCTCTATGGAAAGGGGGAGCTTGGCCCTTTCCCGTGATACCAAATTGTATAGGGAAAATCGAAAATTCGGCCTCGCAGGGGCGAGACAAATGTGACAAATTTGAGTGTGTTAAAACGTAACCTAGAAAATTGTAGAACATGAAATCTTAAAACGCTCATATTTTAGTTAATACTGGACATAGAGGCTCGATCTTGGTCTCTATTTGAACACGAAGATTCGCATATTATTCGTGCAGTACGTGCCCAGGGTTAATTAAAAAATTTTATGTAGTTCTGTGCGAAATAAGAATGGATATTTTCGTAAAAATCGAAAACCGTAAGTACTTTAAAAATCCATAAGTAAATAAATATCGGGAGTGAAACGGCGTGCGACATCTCTCTGGAAAGCAGAAGAACGTAGCTTTCCGGCGATACCAAGTTCGAGGGGAAAAATGGAAAATTAGGCCCGCGGCGAGCGCGACAAAAGTAGCTTTTCTGGGATCTTTTAAATTTAAAATATCACATAATTTCGAAAAATTCTTCCACTTTGACCGCCCGTATCTCGTTAATTTTTGAAGCTGGAAAAAAACAAAAAAAAAGACTTTTAGATAATTCTTTTTTCTACATTTTCGTTAGGGCGAAGTATTTTGCTCTAGGAGGCCCCGTTTAGAAGTTATGGAGGTTTAAAGGTAAAAATGTCAAATTTTTCGCCTTTTTGCACCGCCGCACCTTTCGGCCGCTATCTCCGAAACGAAGAGTCGTGGGAAATTTTTGAAGGTACCGGAGGAAGCCGAAAGAAACGCTCTTGTCCTTTGAGATTTTTTTATTTTGAGCTAGCACCAGCCGTTTTCGAGTTATAGGCGAAAAACCGAAAAAATGAGTCTCGCTTCGGATTCGGAACAGCGCAAAAACGTGCAATCTTAAAACGTCCGTATTTTTCGAAATACATATTTCGGAGCGCCGTACGGCGTCGCGGCGGAAAGGTCAGAGATTCTAGATGTAGCTAGCCGCAAACTGCGAGGTCGAAATCGAAAATCGAGCCCGACAGGAACGAAAAGAAATCGTACATTTTTGACGTTTACGAAATACGAAAACGCCTTCCCCTATTTTCTCTCTTACTCCTCGACTCCTCATTCCCAAAAAAAGCAGGCGAGAGAGATAGCGGACTTTAACTCGTTAATAATTAACAAACCACGAAAAATACCCGCGCCGGATACGGCCTAAGCGACGTAAAATTCGAAGGCGAATCGAACGACGCCGGACCCGCGCGAAAAAACCGCCTCCCCGCGACAAACACTCCACTGCAAAACGGCAATTTTAGAGGGGTACATACCAACTCCCTTTTCATACAACGCGGCCTCGCGCCAGCCGCGTTGATTATTGTTTACCGTATCCTATTTCCTGCCGTAAAAAAGCAGAAAGAGAGTGATAAGCGTGGCGGTGACTTTGTGGTGTCGAAAATTCTTCTTATATTTTTTTAAATTATTGTGCCTTATATTATGTGCACAGATAAAAATTATATTTTAAATTGAAAATTGTTTAATATATAGTTGGGAAGAAACATATGGGAGATGTTTACATTTCCTTAACTGATATAAAAAGTTGAAGTGGCGTATGCCGTTTAAAGAGCCGAGTTTTTTGGTTTTCGATTAGACAATCAGACCGACGCGCGACGCTGCAGGTATATATAATGTGCGGCCGAAGTCTGGTGTTTTTTATCTACCAGTTTCAGTAAACATCTCTTACATCTACTTGCTCAACAATACCAAATAAATAATTTCTCTAAACCAATAATAAATTATTTATTTATTATTTTATGAGTTTTATGCCATACTTTTTATTTCTTACCGCAAAAGTAGGTATTTGTTTCCTATACATAATGTATTTATTAGCATATGTGAATCATATGAAACATTATATTTATCTGTGTATGAAGACCGTCTCTGGCATAACTACTTTTGCGCCGGGCTCTGCTGATAACATAAATTTACTTCATTCAGAAAGAAAAGGTAAACGTTTAGATCTGCTAGAACAACTAGAAATCAAAAAATCTCTCAAGTACAACCCTTGTACCACATATGACCGACAAAATTTCTTGAATACCCCTATAATAAACAAATTGTTAAGAACTATCCTTTGATTTATATAATCAGTTTAGGTCCACTCCAAACATTCAAATAATTAAGGATGTTAAATTAAGTCTTCAATAGATTAAGACATAAATACTTTTATAAATTAGAATAAGCACGTCGGAAACTTCGTGTAGTATTCACTATGTAATACTCTTGATAAAGGCCTAATAAGCCGAAACATATGTAGAGTATTTATAATATATTGATTGATTTATCTAAAAGCAGTGTTTAATGTATAATTAACAATTAATTTTATTGACTATTCTTATAGGAAAAATTGCGCTGATCACGATTTTGACATTAAAAAACATATAAAGTTTTTTGACTTGGCGCCGGACAAAAAAAAGTCAAGATATATAAAATGAATTTTCTTACTTTTTATTGGGTATTTTGCCACTGAAAAATATTTAAAAATTTTAATGAAAAAACCTCTGCGCCAAACGGATCAGACAGAGGTTGGTTCTTGAGTACTTGACTGTTTCAAAAAGTCTCACACCTAAAATATAAACTATAAACTAGTTTATATATAAACTAGTCTCACACCTAAAATATAAACTAGTTTATATATAAACTAGTTTATATTTTAGGTGTGAGACTTTTTGAAACAGTCAAGTACTCAAGAACCAACCTCTGTCTGATCCGTTTGGCGCAGAGGTTTTTTCATTAAAATTTTTAAATATTTTTCAGTGGCAAAATACCCAATAAAAAGTAAGAAAATCTGAATATGCCACAAATAAACAATTACAGACAATATACAAAATGAATATTTTGGTGTTAATTGAAAACTAGTTAGTTTAATATATTAACTTTATGTTGTCACAAGATTTTTTTTCAAAAATGTAATTAATAAACAATTGACAGGCTTAAATGCAAAATGGTCTATATCTCCGGTTCTAGTTAACGGATCGAGGTCTATCTAGGCTCAAAATTTTCCTTTTTTATTATCTTTCATTTGCTGCTAATTGCATTTCGATACGACGTTCCTGAGCCGAGATATTTAATTCGTTTACTAAGCAATTTTTTTAAAAACGTTGACGGGGGTAAAAAAGCGCCAAGACCACATACAAATGGTAGTTTTTATCAATATTTATCGGCGAAGAGAGCAAAAAATGCCATGGAAAGTCGCAAATCCTTAATAAATGAATTAACTTATTTGTTTAAACAATTGCAAATATGCGAGAAATCGATACAAAGAAACTGTAAATTCTATGAACAAAATGCAACATTTTTGACCACAATAAAATATCCGTATAACCTTTAACAATGAAGCTAGTGCTTCATACATTTTTTAATGTCACCATCGTGTTCAACGCAATTTTTCCAATAAGAAAAGTCAATAAAATTGTTGTTTTAAATTTCTCACCAAAATCGATGATTTTGACTTTACGACGACCGAACTAATGGTCAACTGCGAAAAGATAATTTTAGTTCAAGGCGTTCTAAATTGTGGTTTCTTTTTCAGCGCTCCTGATAGCGTCCCGTTTACACGAATTCAATAGGTCGGCGGGGGACATTGTGAAAATTGTGAAGGTCCACGAATCGACATTACGCAAAAGGTATCGTATATCGTAGTTTTTATTATATTCTTTTTTTTTGCACCTCGGATTTCTCTCGCGCCAAACGACCCCTGCAGGTTTTATACATTTTACATGTAGAAAAACTTGGTAGAATAGCGCTTTTATTAAAAATGCAAAGTGGTTTAGGGTTGAGGGTTCATGTTAACTCGTTTTTTTATTGGTTCCAGACTGATAGAATTTGGTGATACTCCAAGTAGTGCTTTAACTTTAGAAGAATTTATGACTGTAGATTTAGAAGAGGAGCAGGATCCTCCATCTTTTAAGGCGGCGAGGAAAAAAGACAAAGAGCGACTGCAGAAGGTAAGCGTTGTAAATGTTCTATTCATTCCCATTTCGTGACATTTGTTCGGGGTCAAACCAGTTTAATAAATTATTTTTACTTGCTTGCTGTAGGTTAATATCTATAAATTCTAAACGCTAGAAATACGGAAATGAACGTTAAATATTCTGTTGGAAAATATGCACTTTCGATGCACGATATCATAAGTTATTGATGTTATTATGTGAGAATGTGTTCAAATATTTAAAAATCTGTCTACTGTCTACCTACTTATATTTCCGTAATAAAGTATAGTTGAATTAAATTCATTATTCATTAAAGAAATAACAGTCAACTGCTATTTCCAAGCTTACCAAAAATAAAATTGTAAAAAGTTCATTAAATAATCCAATATTTGTAAGGAATAAGGCAATTACTGAAATTTTTAAACGCTTTTAAAAGTAAAAGACACGCAATTTGAAAGGTAGTAGGGGTGTGCGACTTTCGTGGAGTTAGTGTCCATTTTTTCTTGGTAAATAAAGTTGAAAACTCGTAGTCTGAAACAATTTTGCAACTAATAAATTATAGAATAAAAACACTTAACAAATTTTTATTTCCAAAAGTGAAAATTAATTGGTAGAAAACAGAAATTTAAATTCTTCGTATTGGCTTGTATTTTATCTCCTAATCATCTGATTGGTCGTCAATGTAGCTTGTTTCATTTTGAAACGAAAACAAAATTTTCATTATCATCATCATCATCATCATAATCAGAATCATGATTATCAAAGGTAGATGATGATGGAACAAAACCACTTTCCCGGTTAAACTAATATTCCGAGCCATGCTATATTAGAACCATGAAAAGGGGTGTTTTTTTGGCCGTTTGAGGGGGTAGGAAAGTAGGAAAAGTCAAAATCAAAATAACCGTCATATTCTTGTTCAGCACCGTCCAAAATGGGGGGGGTAAGTATGTTTCGTAACTTTAGAAGTCATTTGCCTATTTGTGCCTATTTAACCCCCAACTCTTCAACGGAACCATCTCAAAATATAATCTAGTTCCAGATGTCGTTATAATACATACGTGTGTACCAAATTTCAAATGAATATCTCAATTTTATTTTAATAATGGAGTAGGGGTAGTGGGGGGTTGAAAAATATAAAAAATCTGATGCCTTGGCTTCTATTACATACACCAAATTTCACTATTTCTTACCAGCTTGCTTTACTTATTTTTCCCTATTTACCCCTATTTAACCCCCAACCCTTCATCAGAATAATCCCACAATATAATCTAGGTCCTGATGTAAAATTTCAAATGAATATCTCAATTTTATTTTATCAACTCCTTTAATAATGGAGTGGGGTGTGGTGGGGGGATGGAAAATATCATAATCAATCATCATTTGAGGCCTTGATTTCTAGTACACATACATCAAATTTTAAGTTTCTGTACTCTTACCAGCTTGTTTTACTTATTTCCAGTTCCAGATCTCGTTATAATATATACGTGTACAAAATTTCAAGTCAATATCTTTCACCGTTTCGGAGAAAACGTGCGGACAAAAAAAAAAGTTACAGACGAACAGACAGACAGACAGAAATTTTTCGCTCAAATTTAAAATCTTGACGTTCCATGACGTTTTAGACCTATTCCAGGTAAAAAAAATAATTCAACATTTTTTTACAATTACTATACTTCCAATCCACTACATGGATGTGGATGTAAAAGTCGAAATTTTTGAGACTCGCAGGCATTATGACTTTTGTTCAGAAAATTTTCCTAAAGTTCCAACCCAATCGACCGAAACTCATTTTGTCCCTTCAAAAACTTTCTTGGGGGTTCTTTTTCATAGAAGTATATTTTATATTTCAGTTAATGGAAGAAGAAGCAGATAGCATAACCGACTTACAGAGACAGATAGAAATACAACTAGAAAAGGACAGCGCTAAGAAAAGGCAGCCGAAATGTAAGTTGATTATTTTGTTCACAATGTTAAAAATGGACTCTAATTTTTGATAAAGTCGCTTTAAACTATAAAGGCATAGATACAACGTAAACTTCACGATAAATTGCCTACCAGAAAGTTGTTTCAAGCCCATACTGGGGGTTATTCAGATGCAGTGTGTTTGTTGGTAACTTCAGGTATCGGTAGAAGTCATTAATCAATCAGTAATCAATATTCGTTTTCGCGTTGGCGCCCCAGCAACACACTTTAGAGAAGTTTGCATAAGAAGTTTCAGTACAACTCATATTTCTTGTATAAATTTGTTAACATGTATTATAAATGTATGTTTGGGTTCAAATATAATACCTAGGTACATTTTTTTAATTATCAATTGCTGGGAGCTTACGTTTCTCTCAAAATATTTATACTTTTACACAGCATTTTGTGATACATATTCTGAGTAAAAATTATTACTGTAGATTTATTTGTAGTACAGACAATGAAGGAAATATTTTGTAAAAACCTCACAAAAATTAATAAAAGGATCATCTCCGGGATTTAAGTAGGTGATAACCTGTAGAATGGAATGATGTATTCATTGCACTTCTAAGTTCCGGAAAAATTTTTAAAAAATTTGGAAAAACTTTATGATGTTCGGTTTTTTGCTCTAACGGCTAAAATAATGAAAAAGTTTGCAACAAAATTTGTAGCTCGTCTCTATCTCTACAAAAAGGTCTTTACAAATTTTTGTCTTACTTAAGCCGTTTAGGAGATAAATCCAGTTTTCCACTTATAGTTTTGAGGCTCTCAGAAATGCGCGGAAAATGAGAATTATCTGGGAGTTTCGTAGGACCGGACACATCGATCGATAATTCTTACTATTTAGAGCCTCTAAAAAAATGAAAACAATACAAAATGTAGAGAAAAGTATCAGCTTTAATGTAGAACTAATCATAAAATTGATAAAAAAATTTATCATAGAGAAAAAAGTGTTAGACGATGGCTTAGTAAACTTTATACAGTTGATTTATTCATATCTTTTTGAGTTTCATTTCTCCCGTAACAATGGATGCTTTTTCACTGGGTGGATTCGATTCCACGCGCTTTAGCCTATATTTTGTAAAAATTCCATTGAAGAATGTTAAGAAACAAATAAGTTGTGTATGTTTTACTGTATAATTGTGCGTTTTCTGAATGTGTATGAATAATGGAGGCAAATTCAAAAAGTACTGCATGCATTTAAAAAACTCTAAGTCATTCGAAAGAATATGTTTTATTGTACCTATAATCCAAAAATTAAGACTGTGCTATTATTATTAATTAAGATATAGCGAATTCAACTCCAAAATTTGGTGGTGATTGATCGATGAGAAATACACCCTCTACTTTGATCGCAAGGCATATTTTTCCAACAAAAGTAATTGCAATAAAATTTTATTTGGATTAATATATCATTATATAAGAATATATAAGCAGAATGAGTTATCATTCTAACGACTCCCGGCAAAGATATGAATAAATCTGGATCAACTGTACACAGTTTACTAAGCCATCTTCTGACACTTTTTCTCTATGATAATTTTTTTTATGAATTTTGTAATTAGTTCCACATTAAGGCTGAGACTTTTCTCTACATTTTATGTTATTTTCATTTTTTTAAGGGCCCTGAATAGTAAGAATTATCGATCAATGAGGCCGGTCGTACGAAACTTCCGGAGAATTATAATTTTTCCGCATTTCGAAGCGGTTTAAAACTGTAAGTGGAAAACCCTCTAAACGGCTTAAGTAAGACACAATTTTGTAAAGACCTTTTTTGTAGAGAAAGAGACGAGCTACAACTTCTGTTGGGAACTTTTTTCTCTATTTTCTTTATTTTGGCCGCTAGAGCAAAATAACCGAAAATCAAAAAGTTTTTCCAATTTTTTTTTTGAATTTTCCCGGAACTTGGAAATGCAAATAATGCATCATTTCATTCTCCAGGTTATTACCTACTTAAATCCCAGGATGATCCTTTTAATAATTTTTGTTACCCTAAATGGCTAATTTGCCTGTACTATTGGGTTTATTTTCAAATTATGTTTTACAGCAAAATTGTAAATCTCTTCTAAGTTCAACAAATATCTCTGATTGCAACCAGTAAGCTAAAATTTGACACAATTCAGAGTTAAATATATCGGAAAGACTATAATAACTTCGCACATGAAAGTTGATAATTTGACGAGAGTCTTTGTGAAATCAAGCAGAACTAAAGCTATAACTTGTTTACTCTAAGTATCTTGCACCATGATCCTTTCTGGAAACCTGACTGGCATAGAGGAATAATCTTCTATTCTTCGAGACCAGTCATTCAATTGCTTTTGCACAATTTTTTGATAAAACAGTTAAAATACTCATTGAATGCAAATCAGAAATGTTTTGAGGATTACCAACTTTTGGTAACTAGTGCCGCTTTCTATTATTCGGGGAAATATCCTTGTTTCAGGCAACATTTTATAATATTAGATGGTGAACATTGATGGAAAATTACTAGTAGTAGAGTGCAAATTAATTTCTATCTTTCCCCCCGTTGGCACTTTTAGAGTAAAATATATGACCTTACCAGATATGTTACTTATGCCCTGTAGATTATGAATCCACTTGTCAAAAAATCGTCACGAATATAAGGGCACAAATCAAAATTTTCTAACTAACCACATCATGCGATAGAGCGATCATGAAGCGTATTTTATCCAAAAATCATTAAATTCTCTAGAATTTCTATTTTTAAAATAAATAAAGAAACGAGCTTTTACATAGGCTTATATGGCAGCAAAAATAAAAATTCCTCATTTTCTCTGTTCGACTACGGCTGAAAATTAATTATTTTTCGTCTACTTTTCCATTCCCACGACGATATCTCCCAAACTATTATATTTATCAAAAAAATATATTCCTTATAAAATATTTGCCATAATTCTAGATTACAATGGTTCTTAAATCAATTTTTTTGAGAATTTAATAACCATGATATTTAATAATGTGTAGCGTGATATCAATTTTCGAAGCTTATCAGCGGCATGCGTTCGTTAAAGATTCTCGCTCTCCCACTCTTTAAAACTGTTTCAACACACTCCACTTCGCACCCGCAATGGCCTATCGTAAGATAGATTAGCGCATGGTAACTCTCGTGGTTCATGATATTAATGACATTTATGTCTTGAAAATGATTACTATGACATAAATAATATAAGTATATTTGTTTAATATTAATTCAGTGTTATTTCGCCTTACATAAAATTTTGATGATGTATATTCTAGAACTATGCGATTTCGAAAAACTAATGTTGGCTGTTTGGTTTGGCACCGAAATTGTTATTCTAGTTTTACTGGCAAAAGAAATATGGAACATTGAAGGAGAAAAATGGAGAAAGAGAAAAAAATTAAAAACAGTTCAGATGGATGGAGTGCATGTCCAATTCTTCAGGCGTGTCCTTGCGTAAAATGAAATTTTTTTCAATAAAATAGCTTTCTCAAGTAATGACAAGGAACACAGAAAGAAAAATAAGACTATTAGCCCACCAAAATCCCATAATTTTCTAAAGAATTTGTGCTAACGATTTAAATGCTATATAAACTAAATATCATGTTTAATATTTCTAAAGTCACAATAGAAAATGCAAAGTTTCATGCCCTGTTTTCTGAATTAACATATTTTTCGTTTCTCTTTATAGATTTAACAATTTTGACTCCTTTGCCGGTAAATGTATTTATAAGAAGACTACTGATCTCTCTTTTAGACTTATATCTATCCATTCTAGATACTTCTCATCATAAATTGACGACATACCATAACCTTTTTGCTTTAAAAACCGTTTCCCAAGAATTTTACATATTTTAGTAGAACTCCGTTCGTTGTCTGTCTGTTTTCCACTTTTATTTTTATCGTTAGATAGACCTCTGCATTTTATATAGCGACTTTAGAAACGTGAAATATGATATTCAATTTCCATAGGTATTAAATCGTTAGCACAAATTCTTTCGAAAGTTATGGGATTCTGGTGGGCTAGTAGTCTTACTTTTCTTTCTGGTTCCGTGGTCATTACTCGAGAAAGCTTTATTGTTGTACTTCTGACAAAAGTACATTTCTCTATTTAAAAAACTTATTTTACGAAAATACACATCGGAAAAAGTTGATGGACAGGCATTGGATCCATCTGAACTCTTTTCAATTTTTTTCTCTATTTATCTCCTTGAATGTTCTATATTTCTTTGGCTAGTAAAACTAGAATAGCAATTTCGATGCCAAGGACCAGTCAAAATTGTTTGTTTTTTTGAATGACAGAATGTTAGGATATAGATCATCTTCTCCTTGTTTACTTATTTTTTCATAGATTTTTAAACAATCAATAAATGTTGCAAACGATTTCTCAAAACCTTTGATTACAGGGCCCGGTTTCATACAAATTAAGCTAATATGTTACGAATCTGTTTTACATTAAATTATATTTTTCTCAATATCACTTTCAGAACTTATGCTATCAGTAGTACTTTTCATTTTAATTTCTTCTAAAAAGCATATACATCAGTTACCCATATGATAGAAAATTTAAAATACATACCAGCTGAAAGTATCTTGCAAACAGTGAACTATAGGGAGTTTCTTATAACGTGTTAATCTATTACACAATAATTTTAGGCAGACCATAATTTTTATGTAAGTCCATGTAACACTGAATTAATATTCTACAAATATACTTACATTTATTTCATAGTAATAATCATTTTCAAGATATAAATTTCAAAATATTATGAACCACGAGAGCTACTATGCACCAATCTATCTAACGGTAGGCCAGAGCGGGTGCGAAGTGGGGTGTGTTGAAACAGATTTAAAGAGTGGGAGAGCGAGAATTTGCAACGAACGGATGCCGCTGATAAGCTTCGAAAATTGATATCACGCTACACATTATTAAAAATTTTGGTTATTAAATTCTCAAAAAATCTGATTTAAAAACCATTGTAATCTGGAATATATGGCAAATATTTTATAAAGAATATATTTTTTTGATAAATATAATAGTTTGGGAGATATCGTCGTGGGAATGGAAAAGTAGACGAAAAATAATTAATTTTCAGCCGTAGTCGAACAGAGAAAATGAGGATTTTTGATTTTTATTGCCATATAAGCCTATGCAAAAGTTCGTTTCCTTATTTATTTTAAAAATAGAAATTCTACAGAGAATTTAATGATATTTGGATAAAATACGCTTCATGATTGATTCTATCGCGTGGTGTAGTTAATTATAAAAATTTGATTTGCGCCCTTATATTCATGACGATTCTTTGACGACAAGTAGATTCGTAATCCACAGGACATAAGTAACATATCTGACAAGGTCATACATTTTACTCTAAAAGTGCCAACGGGATAGAAAACTAAGCGAGTTTTGTCAACGCCAGCACTCTACTATAGGAAAATTTCGTCAAAACCAAAAGCATTTGATTGTAGATTAAAAAGTACTTTCTTTATATCTTCAGTGGAAGTTATTTTAAAATTAGTACTCAGGCTTATTCCTAGAATATTAAAAATTAATTGCTTCCTTACATGATATAATATTTTCAACCACCGAAATAAAGTAGTCGTTAATTTCATCTGTCATCAATAATGTTCGGTAAATGAATTCTTGATTTCATTTGTATATTCTGAGATTTTAGGGTATTATACAAGTATTTTTTATTTTTGTAAAGTATGCAGTAAAGCCTTCTTATTGCAGCTAATGTGTAATTACGCAATGCCTTATACTAGTTCATATCATTACGTGATTTCGAACGTTTATATTGAATATAGACTCATACTCTTTTTGAAGAAAATTCTTAGTGATCCAGGGAAAACACGTTTTAGTTGTACGAATTGTCCTTAGAGCTGAATGTACACCGAAGGTAGAAAGTAACTATTCTGACAATAAACTTATTTTCACGTCAGCATTATTAGTGTGTAAAATATTGTAAAATGGTAATTGTAAATCATTGTTATGCCACCTCGTTATTTATTACCCTATTTCGCCCTATTGTACGTTGTAGGTGACATTCGTGGGTTCATTTTCTACGTTAAAACTAATATAAATAAAATGCAAATTAGGAGATATAACTTTGTTTCTAACAAGGCCGTTAGGACATTAAAATTACTTCAAAATGTGTCATGTATTCCACTTATAGCTACGACTTTGCAAGTAAACTATGTTAACCTTGAAGTTTCCTTAACATTGGATAAGGATTTTAAAATGGCTTAATGTTAATATCAGTTACGATGGTAGTAATCGTACGAATATAAAACTAGATAGTTGAGGATATACTGAGACTAGAAATCTCACTTAGATTTAATAGTTTGAGAACCTAAATCCACGTTATAGGCGAGTCTGCCTGGGGTAAAAAAGAGGTGATTTTACAAATTTTGTATACCACTTGAGTTAGCAACGGATTCTTATAGGAAAAATTCCGCTGAGCAAGATTTTTTTATGAAAAATTTTCCTAAACCGCGAGCTTCATGGTCAAATAATTGTTTAAACAAAAATTTTTTCGTTTTTATTTAATAAAATAAAAACGGTTTGACGGACCCGAAAAAATCTTGATTCAGTCGAAATATAAACTGCTGGCCACTCGAACTTACACATAAAGACTTTTAGGCAAAATTTAAAGTTCAATATTTTCAACAGGAATGCAAATTTTTGAACGCGGCTTGCAAATTTTAAGAGCTAGTTTTTTCGGATTAAGCTGCATGACGTATATTTATCGTAGGACCATAAGTTTATTATATACGGGGTGATCAAAGAAGTCATGCAAAAAATCAAAAAGTTTGTATGAGTGAAATTTCCGCAAAAAATTTTTTTGGTCGTTGCAATATGGTTCCTTACTAAGGTAACATCAATATCTCTAGACGGTTTTGTCAGTTTTTGGATTAAGGCCCTTAGGCCTTGTACACACTACTCAACATAAAATTTGGATACCGAAATCTTTAAAATGCTATAACTTGACATTGGATTGACGGTTCTTGATGATTTTTGCGGATTTGGAATCCTTATTTCACGTAGATTTTCTATGGTCTAAGCATTTTATTTGAGGGTTGAAATTTACACATTATACCGGGTCGATAATAAACAAAAACGTAGGGTACGACGCGCTCTAAAATTTGGCATTATTTAAGTTTTTGTAAAAATAAATTCTCACCTCAAGTTGTTTTTATTTAATGTTCTTCTCACTGTTCTGTTCGAAACTCACACCCCAGTTTGTTGTCTCAAAGAATCATTTAGTTTTACAGAGTTCTTTGTCCACCCCCATGCCCATAATTATGATCGGGTGTAATTTCTACGCGACGCGTCAATTTCAAAGTAGGCATTGGAAAAACAAATTTGTTGTGATGGAATTAAAAACTGTTTACATTATTTTAGAAATAATCTGACATATTTCAATGTTATAATTTTGTAAAGTTTAATTAATATGAGGCGTTTAACCACGGCAGAAAGGGAAAATTGCATTCGACTTCTCAACGAAGGAATGTCAAAACAGCAAGTTGCGCACATTTACAATGTCAGCCGAAAGACAATTTATAATTTGAACCGCCGCGTCGAAACTATTGGTGATCATAATTATGGGCATGGGGGTGGACATACAAAAAAAATAAACCAAAGAACCGAAAGAATTTTAATGAGAGAAACTATGCGGAATAGAACAAAGAACTCTAGAAAACTAAATGACTCTTTAAGACAACAAACTGGGGTGAGAGTTTCGGACAGAACAGTGAGAAGAACATTAAATAAAAACAACTTGAGGTGAGATTTTTTTTTTTAAACATAACATAATGCCAAACATTTTAAATTATAGAGCCCGTCGCAGAGCAAAATGTGTGCGAATTGGGGTAATGCAGAGTGGAGCCATTGTTTATTTACTGACGAAACAAGATTTAATTTGTTTCACTCCGATGGCCGAATGTTAGTTTGGAGAAGGCCAAATCAGCGATATTTGGAGGAAAATATGGCCCCTCAAGAAGCATTTGGTGTCGGAGGTGTTACAGTGTGGGGAGGTATAATAAGAAATGGTAAAACCGAGCTATTCATTACCAACCAAACCATTAATGCTACTGTTTATCAGGAGGAAATTTTGGAACCTATTGTTGTCTCCGGATCTTAATGTCATCGAATACGTTTGGTCTTATTTAAAAATTAAAGTAAGATCTCTTGATGTACCCCCTGAAACCTTAGAAACGCTCATTGAGGCCATTCGTGAAGAATGGGAGAATATTCCACAAGATTTTATAAATAATCTTGTGGATATAATATTCCGAGCAGGATTACCAACAAAATATTAGCTTCTCTTTTTTTTAATTAATGTACCTAATTTTAATTAGGTAATTTTAATTTAATTTTAATTTAAGTTTAAATTAAATTAATTTTTAATTTTTTAGTTAAATTTGTTTTCAGTTATTAAAAATTACCAGAATTAGAAATATAAATTTTTTAAGAATTGACTTTTGGTCGTTGTTAAGCAATGTTGTATATTGTAGAATTTAATGTAATAAACTTTCTCTTCTCGCTACGTTTTTGTTTATTATCGACCCGGTATAATGTGTAAATTTCAACCCTCAAATAAAATGCTTAGACCAAAGAAAATCTACGTGAAATAAGGATTCCAAATCCGCAAAAATCATCAAGAACCGTCAATCCAATGTCAAGATATAGCATTTTAAAGATTTCGGTATCCAAATTTTATGTTGAGTAGTGTGTACAAGGCCTAACGGCTTTAATCCAAAAACTGACAAAACCGTCTAGAGGTATTGATGTTACCTTAGTAAGGAACCATATTGCAACGACCAAAAAAATTTTTTGCGGAAATTTCACTCATACAAACTTTTTGATTTTTTGCATGACTTCATCGATCACCCCGTATATAATAAACTTATGGTCCTACGATAAATATACGTCATGCAGCTTAATCCGAAAAAAACTAGCTCTTAAAATTTGCATTCCTGTTGAAAATATTGAACTTTAAATTTTGCCTAAAAGTCTCTATGTGTAAGTTCGAGTGGCCAGCAGCGCAGTTCCAATCATTACGTGATTTCGAACGTTTATATTTAATATAGACTCATACTCTTTTTGAAGAAAATACTCAGTGATCCAGGGAAAACACGTTTTAGTTGTACGAATTGTCCTTAGAGCTGAATGTAAACCGAAGGTAGAAAGTAACTATTCTGACAATAAACTTATTTTCACGTCAGCATCATTAGTGTGTGAAATATTGTAAAATGGTAATTGTAAATCATTATTATGCCACCTCGTTATTTAGTACCCTATTTCGCCCTATTGTACATTGTAGGTGACATTCGTGGTTTCATTTTCTACGTTAAAACTAATATAAATAAAATGCAAATTAGGAGATATAACTTTGTTTCTAACAAGGCCGTTAGGACATTAAAATTACTTCAAAATGTGTCATGTATTCCACTTATAGCTACTACTTTGCAAGTAAACTATGTTAACCTTGAAGTTTCCTTAACATTGGATAAGGATTTTAAAATGGCTTAATGTTAATATCAGTTACGATGGTAGTAATCGTACGAATATAAAACTAGATAGTTGAGGATATACTGAGACTAGAAATCTCACTTAGATTTAATAGTTTGAGAAACTAAATCCACATTATAGGCGAGTCTGCCTGGGGTAAAAAGGAGGTGATTTTACAAATTTTGTATACCATTTGAGTTAGCAACGGATTCTTATAGGAAAAATTCCGCTGAACAAGATTTTCTTATGAAAAATTTTCCTAAACCGCGAGCTTCATGGTCAAATAATTGTTTAAACAAAATTTTTCTCGTTTTTATTTAATAAAATAAAAACGGTTTGACGGATTCGAAAAAATCTTGATTCAGTCGAAATATATTTTAAATACGCGTCGTTTGGCGTCAGGCACAACTCATTTTGTCAACCCGTTCATTTGTTATAGCCAAAAAAAATTTCATAATTAACAAATTGATTACTCCGAAACTGATGAGGTCAGGATATTGTTTTTTTTTTCAAAATATATACCTTTCATACAAAAGAATATACCATATCTTTGTTGGCCCGACATCTTCAATACTTTTTGATTGTTTAAACAATTGGTATAATTTGTTAATTTGCAAATAACTTTTTTTTTCAAAAATTTGATCGAGTTCATACCAACTTTAAACGATAAATATTGATGTCGGGCATAACCCCCATAGAAGTCTGCACGAATGCAACTTTTTTTTTGTTTAGTTAAAGTTTAAATTAATTTTGCAAATTACCAAATGGAATATCTCGGCTCTGAATAAGCGTATCGAAATGGGGTTTTGTGCATATGAAAGTGCTTGCAAAAAGGAAAGTTTTGAGACTAGAAAGACCTTGATCGGATAACCGGAACCGGAAATAAAAGTGATAGTACGGGAGGCCGTAACCAAGATTTTCGCCTGATCGCCTGATGAATCACGATCATATAGATTGATAGATTATGACATAGCCAACAAAAAAGTCCCCGGTGACGGAAGTTTTTAATGGGGCGAAAACTATTTAATTATTTATTGAAAATGTAAAAAATACAAGCCCAAAAATGTAATTCCCTAATGTCCGTTTGCGTATTGTGTGTCTTTATTTACATGAAAAATATACACAGAACATGGTAACGGAAATTTGTAGTGAGGCAGAACAATACTGGAGGTCGGAACAAAAAATTTATAACAATTTTTTATGGGGTCTAATCGCCTAATGTCCGTTAAGAAAATTATTATTTAAATGATAATATTTTAAGTAAATAAAAAATACAAACGGACGTTTGAAGTGGGGCGTTTGTCTGTAATTAAATTTTGAATATGAAGAATTTCTCGGTGTAATTTTGTTACCCCCTAATGTCCGTTCTCTATCGGAAACGGTTTTTGTTGGTTTAAAAAAGGCCAAAAAATTTACAACGGACATTTTCAACGATGCTGGGCTAAAAAAATCGATTTCCGTCGGGCTAGAAAAAAAAACCTCAATTTTCACCCAGTCCAAATAGGAATCGAAGGGTATTTCTTCTTTGCTCTAGCATTTACTTCCAGCGAGATGGTTAGCGCATAGGTTACGCCTTAGCTTATGGCGCGAAGAGCCCCGGGTTCAAATTCATATGGCCGCACAGTTTTTTTTAAAATTCTGTAACGATTAATATATTTTTTTACAAATTCTCTTCTGATTTCTTTAGGTTTTCCTTCTTTTTATATAATAATTTTATTCTTTCGTGTGATTTCTTTAGGTTATGTTAGTAGGTTTTTATTTTGAAATCTAATTGTTAATAATTATTAGCGCCGCAGGCAGTATTAGCGTCGCAGACAAAAAAATGGGGGGTGCGAGGGGTGTCCCCCCGCCTTTTTTTCCACAAAATAACAGGAAATATTTTCATTTCTCCACTTGCACGAATTTATTACACATTTACAAGGTAATGCGCATGCTCGAAACTTTCGTATTTCGGTCTCTCTAGACTCTTGTCAAGATATTGGCTGTGTAGCGTCTTTCCAAGCATCAACCGCCGCGCCGGGTGGAGTGGCATGTGCCAGAGCGCACGCGCAGAGCACTAAATACAGATGTCGTCGCTCTGTATCACAGATCCCTGTACATTTCATTTCATGTGAATACGCCCCATGAGAAATGTCCGTTTAGCATTTTTTTCTCGTGTATTCGGTGTATACTTCAATTTAAAACAAAAATTAGCCATTAGGGAGTAACTTTTTTACACGCATTTTCTTTACATTCTCCTTTCTCACTTTACCGATTTCGCCCCATGCAAAATGTCCGTTCTGTGTGAATTCTTATTATTTTATATATTTTTTACAAGATTCCACTGAAAACGGACATTAGGCGATGAAAAAAAAATGACATGATTTGTTACGGACGGAAAATTGTTTCCCAATTAATCGCCCCATTTTTGGGCTTTTTGTAAGAGAGATTTTCTGTTTGTTTTGAAAAAAACTACCCATTAAACCTCGTCATATCCATTAGGGAATAACAGGCTTTTTTGGTTACGGCCTCCCGTACTATGACGTTGCGTGAGAATCTCTAATTTGTTTATTAACAACTTTTTGGACCAGAGGTTCGGTGCAAATGGAAGCTAACAAGTTTTTCCACCAACCACAAAAAGTTCTATAAAAAATATTCAGTCCCTGAAGAGTTATACGCGTTTTTGACCCTTAAAAAATCTCTCCCGCGGTGTGAAAATAGTAAGTTTTGACGCGCAATGGGGTGGCGGGTTCGATCCTCGGTGTGGGCAAATTTTTGTTGTTGTCAAATTCACTTTTTTTCGTGCAATCAAATATTTCCTATAATAAAATAATGTTTAAATGGTAAAAAACGCTATAAATAATTATTATACCCTTCGCAAATACAAAACGAAAAGTATATTGCATTCGATCGGCACATTTTTAAAACCGATAATATTGCTCGTAGAGAAAAACTTTTCATATCACTGTGTTGGTGATCGAATTCTGAACGACTTTCAAAATGTAAGTCCGTCTGTCCGTTTGTCTGTCTGTCTGTCCATCCTGTCCTTCCGTATGTCTGTACGTCCGTCACGTTTCTTGTAAGCACGATAGCTAACTAAGAACGAAAAGTCCGATAGTATTGAAATTTGGACAGCAAGTTAGTGTTAACTAGAGGAAGAACGCTATTGTCTTTTAACAAAATTGATCAATAAATAAAAAAGTTATAAATTTCTAAAATAAAAAAAAATTATTTTGTAATTAAACAAAAAAATGTTAAAAGTAGTATCATTTACAAAAAAAAAACTGCGAAGAGTATCTTATAGAATGTGCAACAATTATATAACAAGTCTAGTAAATCGGCAAAGAGTATAATGGTTAGCTTGTTTATTCTTAAGAACTTCATTAAATCTGTAACTTTCGAGCTGAAGCTGTGCACCTGCTTTGTATGCTCTACATTTCTTATAGTCGAAATCATGGAACGGTGGAATACTCTAATAGTTATTAGCGTTAATAGTTATTAATTGTAAATATTTGTAATTAAAATAATAAAATAATAATGCCATTAAAATAGTTAAATCTTTTGATTATTTCTCATTTACAAATAACAAAGTGTGTGTTTTTTTCATGAGACGTGAACTTTTTTTCATTACAAGAAAAAAGTGAAAAAAAAATTTCATTTTTATTTTTGGTCTTTTCTCGACAGACACCCCCTTCAAATAAAGTAAAACAAGCCTTCTCTTTCAGAAGAAGTAGTAAAAAAAAAACAAAAACTGTTGACAAACCCTCGTTGGACAAGAACAATCATATGTTTGTTGCAAGATTTATTTAATGAAAATTGCAAAAAAATATATTTACGACGTTTTTAAAAAATCCTCAGAAAGTAAAGACATTTATTATCATAAAAAATACTTGGTTACATGAAAAAAATTCAAATTTGCCGGAAAAAAAATTGCCCACATCGAGGATCGAACCCGCTACCCCATTACGCGTCAAATATTACTATTTTCACGTTGTGGAAGAGATCTTGTTAGGGGTCAAAAACGCGTATAACTTCTCACGGATTGAATATATTTGGTAGAACTTTTTGTGGTTGATGGAAAAACTTATTAGCTTTCATTTGCACCGAACCTTCTGTCCAAAAAATTGTTAATAAACAAATTGGAGTCTCTCACGCAATGTCACTTCTCTTTCCGGTTCCGGTTATCCGATCGCAGTCTTTCTGGTCTTAAAATTTTCATTTTTGCAAGCACTTTCATATGCACAAAACCCCATTTCGATACGCTTACCCAGGGCCGAGATATTCCATTTGGTAATTTTCAAAATTAATTTAAACTTTAAATAAACAAAAGCAAAATGTTGCATTCATGCAGACTTCTATGGGGGTTATGCCAACATCAATATTTATCGTTTAAAGTTTTGTTTGAAGTCGATCAAACTATCGAAAAAAAGTTAATTAACAAATTATGCCAATTGTTTAAACAATTAAAAAGTATTGAAGATATCGGGCCAAAAAAAATGGTATATTCTTTGGTATAAATGGCATATATTTTGAAAAAAAACAATATCCTGACCACATTAGTTTCGAAGTAATTTGTTTATTATGGAATTTATTTTGGCTATAACAAATGGACGGGTTGACAAAATGAGTTGTGCCAGACGCCAAACGACGCATATTGAAAATATCTTTCGATTGCATCAAGATTTTTTCGGATCCGCCAAACCGTTTTCATTTTATTAAATGAAAACGAAAAAAAAATTGTTTAAACAATTATTTGACCATGAAGCTCGCGGTTTAGGAACATTTTTCATAAAAAATCTTGTTCAGCGGAATTTTTCCTATAAGAATCCGTGGCTAACTCAAATGGTATAGAAAATTTTTGTGAAAAATCCCAGACAGACTCGCCTATTAATAATTTGTGTTAATTAAAGTAAACAATATATGAAAAAACCAAACAATTAAAGAAAGATCGTTCCAATCCGACAAAAATCGAAGTACTAAAACAATAATATTTGAAAAGTAATTAGCCATTATCGTTATTGTCATAAAGAAAACCTGATATATTTTGAGTTAAAAAAAATCTACAGTGGGTTACCTTAAATAATAATTACGAAACGTTTATAGAAAGTAATAGTATCTAGGAGGAAACCTAATATACTTTTAGTAAAAATATACATAGCCCAGTTGTCAGAGAGAGAAATTGATAAGAACCGGCCACTAAGTGTTACATGGCTGAATTTTTCAGAATAAGTATTTTTGTTGGTCTAGAATACGATAAAAAATAGCTTACAGTTGTAGGAATCGTACATATATGAAGTCGGAACATAAAGAGATTTCCGATGAAATTGGTAAAAGCTCTACCATTTCTATAATTTTTAAGATAAAAATCTGAAACTTTCACTTGATGTATAATTTTTTTTATTAAAAGTTATTAGTATGTTTATTTTATCCCTAGTTTCACGAATTTTGGAGCAAACAAAATGTTTCTTTTACTTTTGTAAAATAAAGAGGATTCATTTTATTTTTAAGGTAAATCTCCTTGAAGCATCTTAAAGTACACATTTCAAGCTCTAAAAATCGCACCTACGGAAATCTAATAACGCGATTTAAATCAGAGTAATAGGTGGTTAATAGTATATTATGTAACAAGTTTTATAAACGTCATTTTAGTCACGAGTTTTATTAATCGCGAGCGACGCGTAGCGGAGCGAGTGTTTAATAAAATGAGTGACTAACAAGTTTATAAAACGTGTTGCATACTATACTTTTTCTACGACAGCAAATATCTAAATAAAAAATTTGGAAGTTATTTTAATATTTCATTTATTAACGTATCAATAACATGGTAACAGTAAAAAATTACTAAACTATTTATTTTGACAGATTGATGACAAGAATTACGGAAAACTAACTTGATTTTTGCCATTAAAATATCCAGAATTAACCTCAGCCGTGACTAATATCTCGTTGCTAAGTTCAGCCTGTGACTAAAATGCACGAAGTCACGGTTTGTCGAAAGCGTGTTTAAAGGATTATTTAGCGTCATGGAAACGTATACGATAAACGCCGTTTTAAAGATGGAAGTAGAAAAAGTTAGTTATACATATCAAATTTCATCACTTTCTCAAGATTTTGAAATTTTGGAAGTGTACATCTTCCAAAATAAATTTTTGAGATTTTTTACACTCATCGGATCTTTTTACACATTACTTCAAGAGTAATATGTGAAAGTTTCTTTATCTTAAACATTGTAGAATTGGTAGAGCTTGTACCGATTTCATCGGAAATCTCTTTATGTTCCGACTTCATATATGTATTATTTCTACATACATTCATTTTTATATTTGAAAATATGATAATCCAATAGCCACATGTTTCTCGCTTCATTTATGCTTTGTTGAGCTCAATTTCATTAATTAGTTCAAAAGTTACAACAAATTTAGTGTAGCGCGTCCGAGACCGCGCACGCTTCGCGGGCTGTACTTATGTGTCGCCACGTTCCATTCTCGTGCGTTAAACAATAAAATCTGGAGCCTAAATTTTCGATCGTACAAAAAAATTTCATGTACGTTTTGGATGTGAAATCTCCCCTTTTATCGCCTGGTCCTATTAGTCCTTTGATATATTTCTTTTATTGGCCAAAAACCGAACTTCTTCCAATATTTTCGATTTTTTTAGGGGTCGCCGACACCTTATAGCTGTAAACTTTTTTTTATCGTACTCTACACTAACAAATCTACTTATTCTGAAAAATTCAACCATGTAACATTTGGCGACGCCTTGAAACCCCTGACGACTAGGCTAACATTGTGGTTACTCTACAATATAATCGAAAAATGACAGAGTAGAATAATATTCAGGATGTTGTTGCCGCTATTGCCAGAAGGAAAACCTGACAGGAAAAATAATAAATGAATAGAATGTGCCAAATAGGACAGTTTTGCGTAAATACCTTTACAGATTTCAATCATAGTTAAATTATGTCTTAAAATGACTATCCTGTATTTTTCATTAAAAGTAAAACAGGTGTCTTCCTTGACAATTATTGTCAACCGTCACACTTTTTTCATTATTTATCCCATTTATGGTGTCCAAACTGCGTATTTTTTTTTTCACTAAAAGTATGTTCCATTTCTTCGCTGACAGTAGCTTCAATTACCGAATATCATGTTTCCCTGTCAAATAGTTTTGTAGATATAGTTCCAACAGATAGACAGCAAACAGACTGATAGATAGACAGACTGGCATATGGCTGAATTGAAGAAGGACTTTATTTATTGTGCTTTATCTGCAGTATGATTTTGGCAGCGACGCACAGTGGGGTGAGAATAAGCAATTTTCGGCCGCAACTCTGAAATCTAGGAAACTAATCCCAAAAATCTCACAATTACAGGAAAAATATTTAAAAAATATTACTGACAAATTAGGATGATTGGAGTCGAAATAACAGTAACACTATGAAATAGAAAATAACAAATAATTCAGTGATGAACAATGTTCAATAGACATATTTAATTAATTACAGGCTGTCATCAGAATCAGAATGCCATGATTGCTCGTTACTATAATTATCATCATCATCATCGTCATCAAGATCGCCTTGGCATTCGGAGATAGGAGGTGGCACAAACAAATCTAAATTGTCCATTGGCAAGTGTTGGAGTTTCTTTTTGGGTAACTTCCAGTAGACCATATACAAAACTTTGTAAATTATTTCAAATGATTTGAATTGAAACAAAATCATGTTTTCCTAATTCTTGAGTACCCTGTATAAAAAACTTAAGGTTAGACATTGACAGTCGTATTTATTTGACGACCTCTTTATGACTAATTACCTTTGTTGAAATATTTATTATTTTGATAATTATTTGCGGTATAGGTAACTCAGTCTAGGACCACACAGCATAGCAAAATATTCATTTGTAACGAAAAATCGCAAAAAATCGCAACAAACTTAATTGAGGTTTAAATCTGTGATAATTACTTATTTCAACCATCCAAACAAAAGTACTCGATATGGCTTGATACACAACTAAAAGTTTACCTATTTCTACGAACATGGTATTTATAAATAAAATTTACAATTATGATTTATGAATGTTTTTATTCAACAAAGTTGCTGCTATTTTTATTTAATAAAAATATTAAAGATGTAGCACGTACCTGAAGTAAACAACTCCATAACCAAATAGTAGAATTTATAAGAATTAACAGCAAAACACAGCAATCAAAGTTTACTCTAATCAGCTTAATAGAACGTGCGTACGAATCTCTCCAGGCAGTTGAACTCAACTGAAGGGTAGAAGCAACACGATGCAGTTATCCATCTCGAATATTCGTTATCATAATGCGTTTAAGTGTTGTCTACATTGACGTTATAAAAGAGAGTGCATTCGCTGCACTTTGGTTTTGGCATTAATACTCACTGCGACGTTTTGAATTACCCTGTATATCATAGTTGATTGATATAAAATATTAAACACTTTTTTATTTTTTTATTATTCTTTTTCAGTGTCCAAAGATGGCTTCCAAGAAGTTCACGACACAAACAAATTCATAAATGAGTCGACTTTAGGCACAATCCATAAAATTATACAAGAGGAACAAGTTGATTCACCTGACGTGGAGCCCGTTAGAGGATTAGGTAAGTCGACTGTATTCTTAAAAGAGCACAGTTCGGGTGATAGCCCCAACCAACATGCGTTCAGGAGTTCCTTCTGATCTTTGGCAGCATGAAATTTTTTAGTCTCGCTCAGCCAAGAGACCACTTGTAAAGTTGCTCCATCTAGCGATCCCTAGTACGATACAAATGGTGCAATATGTCAACGTTCTCACACTCAAAAATTAAATGATTTCAAGAAGCCTGTGCTGAAGCAGGTTACATTTATAAAAACATGGACACACAACTATTCGCTACTGACATCTCTGCTGCAGTTGGGGCTCGAACCCAGAGAACAATTAACAGTCCCGTTTGCAAACCAAATTAAAGCTAATAATAGTCCCTTTAAATTAATAAAAATCGCTGTTTTGTTGAAAAACTTTCCACAGCTATAAGACCTGTAAAGAGTGAAGCATTTGGGTTGTCTAAACATGATTTTCACCCCCCGCAGTTCTAAAATAGGGTCGTTTTTTAAAAATATATACATATGTATGAAATTTAGCGCTTTTTCGCCTTTTCCTCTATTTTGAGGAAAACTACGCATTTTGGTGAAATGTCAGGAGAGCAAAGTTGTAGAGCATAAAATTTCTTACAAATTTTATCTCCACGTTTTTGTCCGAACGCCGCGAAATTCGAAAAAGACTTAAAGAAACGTAGAGACAAAATTAGTAGTAAATTTTATGCTCTACAACTTTGCTCTCCTGATATTTTTCTCCAAAATGCATAATTTTGGCTGAAAATCTAAAAAAAAAGGCGCAAAAGTCTATATATGCATATATCACTCTCGCGTCCTCTAGCGACGAAACTATGCGAAATTCGGACAAAACCGTAGAGACAAATTTGTAGTAAATTTCATGGTGTACAACTTTACTCTCCTGATATTTTTCACCAAAATGCCTAGTCTTTCCTCAAAATAGAAAAAAAGGCGAATAAGCTCTTATAATTCATATATATGTATACATTTCTCAAAAATCTCAATTTTTTTAGAACTGCGCGCGGGGGGGCTGTTTACAGCTTTACAGGGTGTGCCAAAAGTTGAAAAATTTCCAACGAACAGCCTACGTGAGTCACCCCGTATAGGGCTACAACGTCATATTTTTTCATTTTGAGCAAGTTTTTCTTATATGATTTTTGTCACCAGCGCCCTCTATACACTTTTGAAATTCTAACGTGCTGAAAATAGGTTTTGGGTTAAGCAAGAGCAGAATACAGAAAACTGTGTTCATATTAAAAAACAATGTTATTTACACCTATAATATCGCTTTGCTGTGGACACATTGTATATGATTGGTCAGGATCTAACGGGAAAATCAATGAAAGTCTAGATAATTTCTGCAAGAGCGAACGGCTGTGGCAGATCGCAAAGTTTGCGATTTAAAATATTGATGTTTCCAAACATTTTATAATAAGAATAAGTTTACGAAGAGAATAATTTAGAAAAGAAAAACCAATAGCAAAAGAATATCGAACAGAAATGAAGTAGATAGGAAGGAATTAAAGATGGATATTGGGTTTGATAGTTTGTAGAAAATAAGGAGTTGTAAGAATATGGGCAAAGCCTGGTACAGTTATTTGTGTTCTATGCGAAAAGGTGCATTATGCTCTTCGATTTGTGTGATGTTATTTGTAAGAGGACTACCACCAAGTTTAAATTGATACAATTTTTGTGATGTAACTTTAATACATACATCCTGGTTAGTGGGGGTCTGGAGGCAAACATGGTAAACTTGCAAGTTATGTCACTAGGCACTACAAATAAGTACCAAGCAGATTTCTTTGTTATCAATTAATTACCACTTAGTAATTACAAATATATAATCTGCATACATACGGGTTAGTGGAAGTCCAGAGGCAAACATACATCCTGGGTAGTAGAGGACCAGAGTCACGCATTTAGAACCTATAAGGTGTCTACTTTTAAGCTGTAACTAGTAAATATCAAGATTTTTTAAAATAATTAATTTAATGTATAAATTAAGTTTGCACCAGTAAGAAAAATTCACTTCTCTTCGCTGCCATGCCCTAAGACAAAGAATAATCATGTTTCTAGCTGATAAAAATGTGTCAGGTAATTGCACACTGACTGGCATACTTTATGTTGTGGCAACGTGTATAGGGATATCTGGGGGAGGTAATCGCGAAGAATTGGAGATGAGGTGTATGAACCCATGTTCCAAAACTCTTAGATTTTTACTGTCGTAACCGACGTGCTGCGCCATGTTGTCGCCGCCTATGTAAAGGTAGGCCTCACAACAATGGTATAAATCAGTTTTTATTGTGTCTGCTTTTCCTGACCAAGAGCGGCTACAGACTCCCGGACATTGAATAGACCATCCGTACAGTTTCGTCTACATGTATGTCGGTTCAATGTCAGACGTTTGTCTAAGCATACTTTACGCTCGAATCCGCCATTGCAATCTGAACATCTCAACCTTAGCGTTGACATCACGATTTTGCTGCCATCAGTTGCATTACGTTATTGTTAATTTTCTAGACAAAACTTTCATCAGTAAATTAATGAACAAATCAGCAATTTAGTATATAAATTATGAACTTCTTAATGTTTTACAAAAGTAGCGCAACGTATGTGTCCTGATAATGAGTATACCGGGTGAGTCACGAATTGCGCTCGCCCCAATATTTCCTAAAATATTTGGAATAGAAAATTGAAATTAGGAGGCCTTATTACACGACTAAAATGCCATCTTTTCAATAAAAAAATCAAGTTTGGTGCACATCCGGTTTGACCGGAAATGCCCACAACTTTCGATTTTTAAATGGAACACCCTATATATTTTTACATTTTTGGAATCTAGAGGAAATTTTGAATACAATACATCCATTTTGGTCACTTTTTGATAAACATTAAAAATTTTATTAAAAAATCTACTTCTGAATCCAGAGTGCTGTGGTGCCCAAAATATATTTTAGTTTGTGTGCTACGTTACTATAAAAATAAAAAGAGCAATATGATTGCATTACTTAATTCTCTAGAGACGTTTAAAATTTTTAAATGTGATTTTTACCCACTAACTCGGTTTTTTTAAATGGGAATTTAATCGTTCACCAACATTTTTAAATAACTCATTTTCATACGAATCTAATGATACCAAAATTTTGAAAATCCGCTCAGAAATATTTGAGATTTCAGCCAAAATACAATGCAACCAAGCTTTTAGAAACATGCGGCTAATAGATAATAGATTAGTGGGCTTTGGAAACTAAAATGGCACATTTCTGTGTAAATCTGGTAACCTAATAACATTGGAAAAATCACAGTAGCCATTGAATGTAATAAAACAATATCAGCTGTCAGACAGATACAAAATAAAGCGTTGCGGAAATCTCTTTGAATTGAATAATTTTAGTAGAAATGAAAAGGTCGATATGTTACTGATATATGGAGAGCGTCTCAAAAATTCAACTGCAGCTGCAGAACTGTATCAGCAACGATATCCCAACAGACGTCATCAAGCAGACACTTGTTTGCCAGAGTGGAACAAGAATTAAGAAACGAACCCAATCAACAAGATGACCATCAAACAGTTATTGTAAGTGAGGACAAAGAAATTGATGTATTAGGATTTGTGATGGTACACCCAACAACATCAACAAGGGAATTGTTAATGGAATGCGACATTAGTCAGTCTTCGGTTTGCAGAATTTTAAAGAAACATAAGTTTCGGTCTTATAAATACCAAATACACCAACATCTTTATGGAGATGATAACGACAGGATGCTAGTATATTGCAACTGGTTCTTAAATGCAGTACAACAAAACCCAGGTTTTCCTTTTCATATTTTATATTCAGATGAAAGCAGATTTACGAACCAAGGTATGTTTAACAAAAATAATACTAGGTACTGGGCTCAAGAAAATCCGAGGGTGGTAGGGCGGGGGAATATTCAGGAAAGATTTGGGTTTAACTGTTGGCTTGGAGTACTTGGAGATCGAATAATTGGACCCATATTTTTTGATGGAACACTTACTGGCGAACGATATTTATTCTTTTTACAAAACCAGACAGCAGAATTTCTTGACTTACTTCCTCTTGCCTATTTACAAAATCTGTTTTTCCAACAAGATGGTGCTCCCCCACATAATTCCAGAAGAGTGATGGAATATTTAAACAACTTGCATGGTGAACGCCTTATCGCAAATCAAGGGCATATCAGGTGGCCTCCTAGGTCACCTGACTTAACACCCCTCGACTATTATGTATGGGGCACTCTCAAAAATAAAGTTTATAAAACTTCTTCAAATACCCGTGAAGGGCTGCAAAATAAAGTTGTACGGGCTCTTAATGAAATAACGCCGGCTGAAATGCGTAGAGCCATTCAAGCAACTGTACGCAGAGCCGAATTGTGTTTAGAAAAAAATGGTGGACATTTTGAACAATATCTATAAATGTCAATTTATGGTTTAATTATATTAATTATTTTAAAGATACCTACTGTTACCTAGTTTAAGTTTAATTGTTCAAACGGAATTGATTTTTATTTATTTATAGGCCCGATATTTATGTTCATTTAAATAAAACTCTGAAAACCGAACTGATGTCGCATTCTATTGCAAATGTCCTTGTGGATGTAATTGTGTTTACCTCCACATACCTATGCTAAACTTAATTGTAACGTTCTTTGCGCTCTCAATTCTTAAATGTTTGATAGCTCAAGATTGCCTACAACTACACGAGTCTGTCTGACAGCTGATATTGTTTTATTACATTCAATGGCTACTATGATTTTTCCAATGTTATTAGGTTACCAGATTTACACAGAAATGTGCCATTTTAGTTTCCAGTGCCCACTAATCTATTATCTATTAGCCGCATGTTTCTAAAAGCTTGGTTCCATTGTATTTTGGCTGAAATCTCAAATATTTCTGAGCGGATTTTCAAAATTTTGGTATCATTAGATTCGTATGAAAATGAGGTATTTAAAAATGTTGGTGAACGATTAAATTCCCATTTAAAAAACCGACTTAGTGGGTAAAAATCACATTTAAAATTTTTAAACCCCTCTAGAGAATTAAGTAATGCAATCATATTGCTCTTTTTATTTTTATAGTAACGTAGCACACAAACTAAAATATATTTTGGGCACCACAGCACTCTGGATTCAGAAATAGATTTTTTAATAAAATTTTTAATGTTTATCAAAAAGTGACCAAAATTGGTGTATTGTATTCAAAAATTCCTCTAGATTCCAAAAATGTAAAAATATATAGGGTGTTCCATTTAAAAATCGAAAGTTGTGGGCATTTCCGGTCAAAGCGGATGTGCACCAAACTTGATTTTTTATTGAAAAGATTTCATTTTAGTCGTGTAATAAGGCCTCCAAATTTCAATTTTCTATTCCAAATATTTTAGGAAATATCGGGGCGAGCGCAATTCGTGACTCACCCGATATACCCGAAACGATTTTCTCATATTATGTGAAATAAAAAATCCTAAATCCTACTCCGTAATAATAAAAACATGTGTTATATATATTTCAGAAAATCCGTGGGGTTAGACCAAATTCCTAAATAAGTTAATCCGCTTTTTATGCCGTAACATTTTAATTACTGTTCGGATACACGGATTTTCTCCTGTTTTATTCGAGGCTTCATGTGAAAATGCGATAAAGTGATTAATTACGTGCAGAATGTGGGGTCGCGATAAATTAAAATTAAAAATGGCTGAAAGGACTAAACAATGCCGCGACGCAAGGGACTAATAGAAAAAACTTCCTAGTCAATTAGAAAATGATTTATGGCAAGTTTTATGTTGCATAATACTTGAAATATGATATTTTTAAGGAATTATTACGCTTAAACAGTGGGGGCGATGAAAATTTGATACTAGGAGAATTTCAATGAAAAAGAAAATAAAAAGCTGAATCACGCTTTAAAAAAACGGCCACAAACATTATGAAATAAAATTTCACGGTCGGCGTCGTTTTGTTAATTGAATTTTATTACGTAATATCGATTTTGAGGTCAGAACTTTTAACATCAGATTCAGTATCAGTTCCTCCGAAAAATACCTAGCTACCAGTTGCAGCAGAATTTTTTTGATGGCGCCTCGTCTTTTTCTCTCATATTCTCGATTGAAAACAACTTTTTTTTTCGGTTCCTGGTCATCCTGTACTAGACATAGCTTGATGATATTAATATGGAGCCACCGCTGAGCCGTACCACATATAAATCCCATATGCGACACTCCTTTGATTTAGCAGAAATGCCGCCGATGACCTCCGACATTTACTGTGGATGTGACACGTTGTTAGTTTGGGCAAGAAGACTTCATATTTAGAGAAAATGTGTTACCGGTTGTATTGCTAATATACTTCTTGTAAAACATACAATCTATTTTCCTTCATTGGTAGTCACTGACAATAATGCACAGAATATTGTTTTACAAAAGTATATTTTATTTATCACGTAGGGTTGTATTATTATGAGAAGATGCTTGGGGCGGAGCCAACGTGCGCGAATATTTTTACCAGTGACAGCATCATCTGGGGTAGAAGGATATATAATAATTGTAATCAAATTTTCGAGGTCGAGGAGCTGTGTAATGCAGTAGATTAAAACCTCGTCACACTCTGGTGTTTACGATGAAGACATGTTTTACTGAAAATAAGGTTGTTTCATTTAATTCAATCAGAAACGGCGAACACAAGTATACTGCAACACAGACCCTGTGACTGCGGGTTGACGGTGCCACTGGATTCGAGGTCAAATATGACTCAAATCACTCTCATTGGTTTAGATCAATGAATGCATACAAACCAGTTTCTGCGCATCATTTTTTGCAAGCATCTTCTCATAATAATACTACTCTAAACACTAGCAAAAGTACACAAAATTCTTAAACTAAATAAGACCACAAACTCGCAAAGTTCTAAGAGGTTAGGTTAAATCACATGTTATATTAGAAATTAAAATAGCAACGGACAATTCATATCACGTCAAGATTAAATACGCTCGGGATGATCCAGATGATCCGAATCGGAATTTTAGTACCTGACTGAAGTAGGTAATAGAGGATTTTAATCGTATACGACCTAAAAGCATTAAAATAAAATGAAACCGAAGCTCACGGTGGGGCCGGATGGTATACCTGCATTTTTATTGAAAATTGTGCTAATATATTCGCTCATCCACTAAAAATTTTATTTAATTTGGCTATAAAATGCTGTTCTTTTCCTGATATCTGGAAGTATTCTAAAGTCTGTCCAGTTTATAAAAAGGGCAACAAAAGTGATATAACAAATTTCCGACCAATTACTATCATTTGTAACTTTGGCAAAGCTTTTGAAATTTTGCTGCATAATTGCATATATCCGCAAGTCAAAAACAGTATATCCTCTCAGCGGCATGGATTTATGAAAAGTCGATCAACCACCAATTTAATATGTGCTACTCAATATATATCTGAGTCCATTGAGATGCAAGTTCCAACAGATGTAATATATTTTGATTTCACAAAAGCATTCTTATTAAAAAACTGTCCAACATTGGAATGTCACCGAATCTTACACACTTTTTAAAATCATACTTATAGGATAGAAAACAGTACGTCGCGTTTAATGGATTCAGGTCTACTGATTACTTATCTTGTTCTGGTGTACCTCAGGGATCCGTCCTTGGGCCACTCTTGTTTAATATATTCATCAATGATATAGCATATGAACTAGACATATATACACGTTAATTTGCGACGTAAATAGAACACTTGGTTTTATTATACGCAATGGGCGTGATTTCTCAAATTAGGTTTTCCTTAGATTTTTCTAAGGAAAATATCGTTTTTACAATAGATGCGCTAACCACCACAAAAGCCTAAATATTTTACTCAAGTGTGATAATACCATATAAAGACGATAGGTAATATAGAGAAGTTTTCAAAATAATTGTAATACCTAGACTACATTTAAAGAACCAGCTAACCATTATACTCTTAGCCGATTTACGGCATTTTTTATATAATTGTGGCACATTCTATAGTCTTCGCAGTTAAATAAAGGAGCGGTGACGGCCGTGTCTAACTGCGAGATGAATAAAAGCCGCCAAAGCTTGGTCCATAATCTTATCGCATTTGTATCAGATTTATTGACGTTAAGTTGGTAAACATTAGAGACTACTGAAATGCTACAATATTATACAGGGTGTTTGGTGCATCGTGTGCCAAATTGAAATAGCCGACAGAAAGGGTTATTTGCTATCCTTTCAGGCCCCTTAACACTTCCCATGCCCTGCGGGATTTTTCATATCGACCTTTTATCTTTTTAATGAAAAAAATCCCAAATTCTACATTTAAATTCAAATTATAAAAAAAGTATTAGGCGTAGGCTGCGAATTTCATTTTTATTTTGATGTGTATTGTTGAAGGGTTCTCTTAAATCCAAAATTACTGGCATTAGTCATCTAGTTATTTTTTTATTCACTCGCAAACTTCCAACTCCCTCAAAAATTCTCTAGTCTATCCTCTTGCTAGTGATGTGCCACACGTCATAAAAATCTTTTAATAACTTCGTGAATTCGCTAAATTAATGAATCGGGTCACATAAAGCTAATATTCAAAATTCCGAATAAAAAATTATTTTTGCTTAAATTATGCATGGGAAACAGGTAAAATCTGTTATCTCACTCTTGCGAAGTAAAATCTATCTTCTATTTCTTTCTGTTCATTGGTTTTCTTGAAATAAAGAAACAATTACATTTTTATCATTCATTAAAAAAATTTCAAAATCTTGCTCAAAGTGTTGGTCTCTGTTGCGAATGCAGGCCCGACATCTGCTTCGTATTTCGACAGTTGTTGTATGAAGTCGTATTTCCTCCCTAATTGTACCGAAAGCCGTTTCTATGCGTTGGACAAGTTCCTCCCTAGTCGCAACCTCCGTCGCGTACAGGAGCTCTTTGGCACGTCCCCAGACATAATGTAGCATTTGAAAAATCTACATTAATAATTTCAGTTTCAATGCAGTAAATTAACCCATTAATCCGTTTGTTTGATAGGCAACCACTCGTACTTCAAGGGGCATAGTAGGTTGCATATCTGAAATTCTTAACAGGGAAAGAAAGCGTGCTTCTTTTATGTATAATATTTTAAGTTAGAGGTGTTGCTCACGTATTCTGTTGTTGGAATATTACACAATGGTGTAATTCAGTCTTTTAAATTGCAAAGTCCTTTGTTGGCGCATTTTTATTGGCTGGAGAAAGAGTTCTCTAGATGCTCAAGTTGGCAACACTGAGAACATGGTGAACGGTGGAGCGGAAAATCCGTCGAGGATTCATCTTTGAGACAGCCACGAGTGAACAGCGGCGGTTCCGATTTTGTGTGGAATTTTTGGGTTTTACATCGTTTGCACTGAAAAGGGATTTGATTGATGTACCCAATGGTCCTCACCGCCTTGCTGTGAAGATTTTGTGAATTCCCAGGAAGGAGTTTTGTCGGTTGCCACAAATCTGATCGCCACGTGTTTCAAAGGTTATGTGATACTCTCTATAAGAGAGTGTTTGGAGGGGCATATATGTTTGGTATAAGCACGTGTCTGGTGCTGTCATTTTGCTTAAGTAAGGGGGCCCAGCATTCAGAGGAGTAATAGGAGGTCCATTACTCAGACATTTGGTTTTATGTGGGTCCTGTTAACGTATTGAGAAGCTTTGGTTGGAGAGTTGTCCGCAGCAGTCTCCAAGGGATTTTGGCAGAGTTTTGGGGAGTGACGGAGTCGCAAGTGTAGCAACGTCGAGAACATCTAGAAAAGTGGTGACGGGTCCCGTTGAAGTCGTCACAGAGAATGCCAGGGCCTGAACCAGGTTTATTTATTCTTTTTATTGTTGTATATCTCACGTGTGTTGTAATAAATATCTAATGTCTACATGTTCTTATTATTTGCACTGATACTCCTGATATTTGCTTAAATTTTGAGATTTGAGAGTAAAGTAGAGTTTAGATATCACAGATATATTTTGAGTATTCCATCGCATGGTTGCTAATAACTTAATTTTGTTCCGAGCTGGCAAAATTATTTAAATCTTATTACGTAATATACAGCCGGTGGCGCCCTCTTGAGTGTCCACACACAATCCTAACCCACGGCCTATGCTCTCCACCAAAAATCGGCTGTCGTTCGCAACGGAATAACATGTTTTAATATTTAGGTATCAAAATATGTTACACCAAAAGTGGCGCTACAACGTGGAGGCCCGATTGCTACACCAAAAGTGACGCAACAACGTGGAGGCTCGATTGTTACACCAAAAGTACACTTAGAGTAATAAAGTTTCATATTTTAATAAGAGCCGAGTGTGGACACAAATTTTTGGTTTTTGTTTAAGTAATTTAGTAGTAATTAATTTAATTTTAATCAAATATTAGGAACGTGTGTAGACATTATCATTTCTATTTTATTTCATGCAGGAATACGGTTCCTATTGATAAAGTTTTTGTGAGATGTACAATAAAACACTGGCATTTCTTTAGACTCCAGCGATTGATTTGCGACGTTGCCACTCTTAAAAAATAGATTACATTTTCCGGAGAAGTACTGGTTGAAAAATTAAAACTGCATAGTGTTAGAAAATATTTCAGATTTTGAGGGGAATTATTAAATCGATATACAGGGTGGAAAAGAATATCTCCAAAATTTGTGATTGAGTTTATTGATGATAATTCTTGCTGCAGTTTTAAGTTTGGTGTTTGCTGCATTTAATAGCAATTGTATATTTTACTATACAGGGTGTAGTAGTAAGTAAGTAAGTGTTGGGACTTAGAATTTTTGGAACATTTTGCTATTTTAAGCAGCGGACTTGTGTGTTTATTTACTGCCTGCATTTGTGATTGTTATTGCTCTTTACATTAACGTTTAATTTAGTTAGAAGTTTGCACTTTTAAAAATTTTTTTGATCATGGAAGATACTTTTAAATCTAATCATTTATTGCTTGAAGAGTTGGAATATGAGTTGAACATCAGAAATGTTTATTCCAATAGAAATCAACAAGATAAGAGGAAAATTTTAAATAGATTGTTGGAAAAAGAACGTGATAGGCCGGGTCGTCTTATCAATTTAGATACTTATAAACTTGATTTTAATGCTGAGCAGCTAGCTGTAAATGCTACATTAGATTCGATCAAAAGTTTAATTGCTGATTTCGAAGGCACTTCCTCTGATTCTTTGTTTAAGAGAATAAAGTCTCGTATTGCTCATGTTACCGGTCGTGTTCAACGCATTATTGTAGAAGGTGATGACGCGGAAACCGCAAATACTTTTAGAAATGAATCTTATGCTACGTGTCTAGAATTAGAGGCCGATTTACATGAACGAGTGACAGCTACGGTTCCGAATGATGACTTGAATCAAACTGTGCACAGTCAGGTTGTTCACGTGCCCACTCCGATAGTGACGTGCGCGAGCAGAACAATTCCAATTTCTCAGTGGGGAGTAAAATTTAATGGGGACCCAAAAACAGTTTATTCTTTCATTGAACGGGTAAATGAGTTAGCGCAGGCGCGTAAGGTTGATGAACAAGAACTATTCAATGCCGCTGTAGAACTTTTTGTGGGAGATGCTTTTGTTTGGTATCGCAGCATTAAGACTAGTGTAGATAGTTGGCCCTCTTTAGTTTCTTTGATAAAGAAAGACTTTTTACCACCTAACGCGGAAGATGAAATTTGGGAACAAATTAAAAATCGTAAGCAAAAGAAGCATGAAAGGGTAACCATATTTTTTGCACAAATGGAAAATTTGTATAGTCGACTTGGTCATGCTCCTAGTGAAGTCACAAGAGTTAAGCACATTCGGAATAATTTGTTACCGGAATATTTAGGTCAGTTAGCTTTATGTGAGGCAGATACAGTTGCTAAATTGTTTGGTTTATGTAAAAAATTAGAGGATGCTGCTTACTTAATATCTAGACGTAGTTATGTACCGCAAGTTTCTAACGTATCAGTTGAAGAGTCACATTCAACTAGTCAATGTTGCTGTTCGTGTCATAGTAAAGAAAATGTAGAGAGTAATAATCACCTTGGTCATGTAGGGAGTACAGCTCCCAATGTTGATCTGGTAAGTACTAAGGTAGATCAGGTAGTCGCAAGTACTTCAGGAAAGGGGAATGGCGTCAGTAATCCCAGTACTTCAGCACAGGCTCGGAGTAGAAAAATTTGTTGGAATTGTGGTAAGCCCAACCACACTTTTTCGTCTTGCAAGGCTAAGAGGAAAATATTTTGTTTTCGTTGTGGTACGCCTAATGCTAGGTTAGCTGATTGCAAGAAGTGTTTCAAAAAACCGGTAAAGGAGGTGTGTTCTGGCCGCCACACTGTTCCCAGTAAGTTGGCCAAACGAAAATTTTCGTATTTTAGTAAGAGAGAGTGGCAGTCTTGGCTCTCATATGTTAGAAATTTTTATAAGTTTTCGGGTAAGACAGACTTGCATGGGCAAGCTGCACCATTGTTTGTTAAGAAAGGTACTGATAACAGACCTTACGTTTCTGTGAAATTGTATGGTAGGGACATAGTGGCTCTGCTTGATTCGGGAGCAAATGCTTCTATTATTGGTTCAGGTGGCCTTGAGTTATTGAGACAATTGAACTTAGAGATCAATCCGTCTCATGCTCAAAGTGTGTTTGTTGCGAATGGGAGTCAGCAAACAGTAACAGGTTTAGTTGATCTGCCCATATGTATAGGAAATGTCTGTCAAGTTGTGAAAGCTTTAGTAGTGCCTTCTTTGCCTCGGTCTTTTATTTTTGGTAGCGATTTTGCTAGACAGTTTCAAATCAAGATTGATTTTAAGAATTCTTGTGATGTAGTGGTTCCAGATGCACTGTCTCGCATTCCTCCGGCCGAACCGGAAGTTCTTTTGTTAGAAATTTCTTTGGAAAATTTGGATGATTGGTACCTATCCATGCGTGAAAATGTTTCCTCTTTTCCAAAACGTTATCCTCAATGGAAAGTAGCAAATGGTTTAGTCTATAAGCTCATTCCATCTCGTGTATCGGTGCAGACAAATCTTACGGAGTGGAAGTTACTTGTTCCGAAGGGACAAAGGCAGCAAATCATGAGTTCATGCCATGATCCTGCAGTTTGTGCACATTTTGGGTTCTTCAAGACATTGGCTCGTCTGCAAGAACATTATTACTGGCCAAAAATGCGCCAGGACGTCATGAAGTATGTTCGAAAGTGTCAAGTTTGTGCTTCTCAGAAGATAGCAAACACGGCTAGAATGGGACTTATGGGTGGCAAAAAATCTGCAAGTTATCCTTGGCAGATAGTGTCTGTTGATATTATGGGCCCATTCCCACGATCTTCGAAGGGAAACACTCATTTACTTGTGGTAGGTGATTGGTTCACCAAGTACACATTAGTTTGCCCTATGCGTAAGGCTACCGCTCAAAACGTGGTTAAGTTTATGGAGAATGAAGTTTTTCTTGTCTTTGGTGTACCTCAGTTCATTTTGTGTGATAATGGAAAACAGTTTGCAGGCTCTGAGTTTAAGAAACTGGCAAAAGAGTATCAGGTACAAAAGATATGGTTCAGTGCACGTTATTCTCCACAGTGCAATTTTGTTGAGCGTAACAATAAGACAGTTGGTACTGCCATTAGGTGCTACATAAAAGAGCACAAGAATTGGGACAAAGAAATTCATAAGATTAGGCAGGCTATTAACACTGCAAAGCATGAGGTGACAGGGTTCACCCCGTCTTTTTTGAATTTTGGTAGACATGTTCCTATTTCAGGAAATTATTATGGAGAAGTAGTCTCCACTGACGATGTTGAGATATCGCCAGGTGATAGGCAAGGCTATGCTTCGGAGTTGAAGTGCCTTGTGGATGTTTTCAAGGAAGTTCGTAAAAGACTTCATGTTGCGTATCAGCGCAATAGTAGAGTTTACAATCTCCGGAAGAGAGATGTTTCGTTTAAGGAAGGCGACCTTGTTTGGCGCAAAAATAAAGTTCTCTCGGACGCGGCGATTGGGTTTTCTAGGAAGTTAGCTCCTAAGTATGTACTGTGTACGGTACGTAAGAAAGTTTCGCGTGTAGTGTATGCCCTCACCAATGTTGATGGAACCGACGCTGGTGAATGGCACGTTAAGGACCTAAAGGCTCACTTTGGTTCAAATTCTGAAATTTCGGTGGGCTAAGATGGCTTACGTCAGGCTTCAAACTGGGAGTTTGAGTCTTGATTTGTGTTTTGTAGATAGATCTTTTGATTATGGAATCATTTTGATTTGTATTGTTGTGTAGAGTTCATCTGATCAGTTTGTTATAGTTCCGATAGTGTGACCAGTCTCGTGATTTTGAGTTTCCCTTGGATAAGACTTTCCCGATTATGATTTTACCGATTATGACTTTTACCGATTATGACTTTTACCGATTATGACTTTCACTGATTTTGATTCCTTATGGACGTGTGGTACACGCAGTTACCAAAGTATCCAAGCAATTCATGTCATTTGAGCTTTCCGTTGTAACACCTGTGGTCACTGGCAGATGTAACGTTAAAAAGAAAAGAATCTTTTTTTTGAGTTTTAAGTTTTTTTGGTTAAGATTTTTTCTTTTTTATTTTTGGAAGGGGGTGGTGTAGCATTTGAAAAATCTACATTAATAATTTCAGTTTCAATGCAGTAAATTAACCCATTAATCCGTTTGTTTGATGGGCAACCACTCGTACTTCAAGGGGCATAGTAGGTTGCATATCTGAAATTCTTAACAGGGAAAGAAAGCGTGCTTCTTTTATGTATAATATTTTAAGTTAGAGGTGTTGCTCACGTATTCTGTTGTTGGAATATTACACAATGGTGTAATTCAGTCTTTTAAATTGCAAAGTCCTTTGTTGGCGCATTTTTATTGGCTGGAGAAAGAGTTCTCTAGATGCTCAAGTTGGCAACACTGAGAACATGGTGAACGGTGGAGCGGAAAATCCGTCGAGGATTCATCTTTGAGACAGCCACGAGTGAACAGCGGCGGTTCCGATTTTGTGTGGAATTTTTGGGTTTTACATCGTTTGCACTGAAAAGGGATTTGATTGATGTACCCAATGGTCCTCACCGCCTTGCTGTGAAGATTTTGTGAATTCCCAGGAAGGAGTTTTGTCGGTTGCCACAAATCTGATCGCCACGTGTTTCAAAGGTTATGTGATACTCTCTATAAGAGAGTGTTTGGAGGGGCATATATGTTTGGTATAAGCACGTGTCTGGTGCTGTCATTTTGCTTAAGTAAGGGGGCCCAGCATTCAGAGGAGTAATAGGAGGTCCATTACTCAGACATTTGGTTTTATGTGGGTCCTGTTAACGTATTGAGAAGCTTTGGTTGGAGAGTTGTCCGCAGCAGTCTCCAAGGGATTTTGGCAGAGTTTTGGGGAGTGACGGAGTCGCAAGTGTAGCAACGTCGAGAACATCTAGAAAAGTGGTGACGGGTCCCGTTGAAGTCGTCACAGAGAATGCCAGGGCCTGAACCAGGTTTTTTTATTCTTTTAGTCAAGTATTTTAAAGAAAATATTATAGTTTAATTCAGTGGTTTTTGTTCATATGATAAAGTAAATTATGACACAATATTGCAACTACAAATCAAGCTCTAAGTTTGTGTGTAGAATGATGATATATTTAAGAGTTTTACTGTAAAACACCCATGGTACCGTGAGATGTTGATCAATTAACCTACTATTATGTCAAACATAAAATTCAATTCATGGTAAATCTTTAATTCGTGGTTGTAAGTTTTAACTCATAGTCGTACATGGTCAAACTCGTAGTTGCAAGAGAATCTTAGAGAGAAAGAGATCTAAGTTCGAATTTAAATCAAGTTTTTTATTAATTGCCTAAAATTTCTTTAATACGCATAAACCACAATTAGGTGAAGTTTTTTTATTTATTCTTTTTATTGTTGTATATCTCACGTGTGTTGTAATAAATATCTAATGTCTACATGTTCTTATTATTTGCACTGATACTCCTGATATTTGCTTAAATTTTGAGATTTGAGAGTAAAGTAGAGTTTAGATATCACAGATATATTTTGAGTATTCCATCGCATGGTTGCTAATAACTTAATTTTGTTCCGAGCTGGCAAAATTATTTAAATCTTATTACGTAATATACAGCCGGTGGCGCCCTCTTGAGTGTCCACACACAATCCTAACCCACGGCCTATGCTCTCCACCAAAAATCGGCTGTCGTTCGCAACGGAATAACATGTTTTAATATTTAGGTATCAAAATATGTTACAATAAAAATCCAACGGAGTTAGGTCTGGGGAACGTGGAGGCCATTGAATAGGGCCATCCCGCTCAATCCACGCATTTGGGAACACATTGTCTAGATATTCTCTTACAATCAATCGCCAGTGCGCGGGAAAGCCGTCATTTTGAAAAACTATAGGCGTATGCGTAGATTGGGCGGGATAGCCCTATTCAATGGCCTCCACGTTCCCCAGACCTAACTCCGTTGGATTTTATGTCCGAGGTCGTGCCAAAGAGCTCGTGTACGCGACGGAGTTTGCGACTAGGGAGGAACTTGTCCTCTTGTCCAACGCATAGAAATGGCTTTCCGAAAGTTTGCGAGTGAATAAAAAAACAACTAGATGACTAATGCCAGTAATTTTGGATTTAAAAGAACCCTTCAACAATACACATCAAAATAAAAATGAAATTCGCAGTCTACGCCTAATACTTTTTTTATAATTTGAATTTAAATGTAGAATTTGGGATTTTTTCATTAAAAAGATCAAAGGTCGATATGAAAAATCCCGCAGGGCATGGGAAGTGTTAAGGGGCCTGAAAGGATAGCAAATAACCCTTTTTGTCGGCCATTTCAATTTGGCACACGATGCACCAAACACCCTGTATAACATAAATATATAAATTTATCAAATTTAAATAATTAATAACTTTTTTATTTATTGATCGATTTTGTTCAAAAACATTAGCTTATTGTCCAAATTTCACTACAATCCGACTTTTCGCTCTTAAGTTTTCTTGCTTACAAGAATCGTGACGGACGGACAGACAGACAGACGGATATTTTAAAAGTTGTTCAGAATTCGATATGACATTTTTTTCTCTACGAACGATATTACTGGTTCTAGAAATGTGCCGATCGAATGCAATATACTTCGATTTGTATTTGCGAAAAGTGTAATAAGAACAATACTTACAGAAATAATAAAAAATGGAGATTTAAAAAAAGTACAAAATCGCATGTTTAAAAAAACCGTAGCATTTTTTATATATGTGTATTTGGTTATGTAGATGCCAAATGATCTCATGTACGTCCCTGCTCAGGGTAGGCCTCGCATTATCAAACACCCTGTATATTATAATGCCTAATACCGCTTCATTTGACCACAACTGTAATTTGCCAACGCATTAAAATTTTACAAGAATTACGCGTATTTCCACCCTCGCCTTGCCACGAAGTTCCAGTTTGCATCATTTATTTCCAAATTTACAAAACGTGTTCAGAATTGGTATTGATCTAAATGTTACTATAGCCCGCTGTACCTTTGTTGTAATCTAAGAGCTAGTGCGACATAATTTCCAAATAAAAGTTGCATAAAGATTGTACTCTGAGGGATGGTACTATTTTTAGATTTATTTGAACTTTTATTCAGTTTTAAAATCGCTTTTGATTGCGACAAGTCAGATGCTCTACGCACGAATGCACTCTGCATCTCAGGAAATAATCCTTAACAGATCCACTTGAATTTTTTTAATCCTTCGTCTACTATCAGAATAGAAACTTATTGAGTTTCATAACAATCTGTCTAGTTTAATTATTATAAATTACAAATAATTCGTTAATACCGTTTTTGCCTATCATTTCTGCTTTGGATTGGGTATGAATGGTTCGTAAATGAAATATTTGTAGTTTGTCATTACGTCAGCAGAGCCACCTTCGCAATTAAAATGCTACGTTGAAATTAAGTAACTTTTTATTCCCTTTACGCACATATTACAAATGTAAGAAACATCTGCCCTCACTCCGTCACATTTGCATTGTGACGTTATTAGCGTGGGCATTCTGCGTTCATTTAATTATGCAGTCCTCAGGAGGTGACGACAACTGAGCCAGGACATGGTGGGCATTCGCTTATATAATACGTCGTATAATAAGCGTGCTAAAGCATATCTTTGGAAATTAGTGGAAAAATAAATTCCAGGCATTACCGATTACAAATATTTCAATGGTTAAAAACACTTTATTCCGTTGTTTAAATTCATTAATTAATTCACAAATTTAAAATAAAATTGCACGATTATGATTTAAGTATACCTAGTGCTATTTAGACATCAGAAGAAAATTATTGATTCTAAAGTGAAGTGGAGTATTGCAAGTTATGGTTGATCATGTCAAAGGCTTATATAAGATGGTGTTAAAGTTCTAATTTTTCCGGTTCTGGAATAATGCAATGCATTATATTAAGAGCGAAAACTTTTATTACGCTAGATAAGACCGATAGAACAATCATTGGGTGGAGGTTTCTTTATTGTCTTTGGAATGGGCCTGCGTTATATAAGGTAACGGAAATGGTGTAAAAATTATTGATATTAAGTAATAAGATTTAATTAATTGAACAATGGTGCAATTTTATTTCATAATTGTTGGGATCGTTTTTTAATTTGTTTCAGTTTTTCTATATAGGTACAGGGTGAAAGGAGCATTAGAAGTATATGGAGAACGGGTAAACATATCCCTTTGAAAAGGGGAGTTACTAAAGTCAGTGTGGCCAATCGATCCAAAATAATTACAAACATGTGGTACTTAGTCAATGCCAACTTGCTTATTTTAAATGAAACACCCTAATATTAAGGACTTTTCGGAATGGCCATCAAATTCTGAGTTCAGGCATGTAGCATAGCCTATATCTAAACCTAGCAGTTTTGGAAATATTTGACATTTTATAAAAAATTTGACAGGTGCAACGGTTTGCAAGAACTTTCTTCTTGTAGGAGATCCTCGTTTTCTCTTTGGGATATAGAAAAAACAAAAGGCGAGCTACAGTCTACATTCAAAATAAATTCTATACTAGTATACCAAGTGCTCCATTTCTCACGTTACATTTTGTTAAAATCAAACTTCAATCACTTTTATTTCAAATGGAACACCCTGTATTTTTTTACATCGAGTTATTTAAAATTAAATTCCCTTTGTTCTAGTATGTGCATTGTAGGGATTAAAATTACAACTTTTTGAAATATTGGCGATTTTCTTAAATATTCAATAATTTTTAGTAAAAATTGCTATCAACTTGGCCATGATAAGAAACAATCATTAACGTCGGTCATTTTTTTATGTCAAAAAATACCAGCACGTTTAAATTACACCCACGAAAACTTTTTAGATTTGTTTATTATTTATGGAGAATGTGATAAAGTAATATCAAGAACATGTAACGTATTTGCTACTCGATACCCACAAGAACAGAAACCATCACCTTACACTGTAAAATGCATATTGGATCATTTTACAATATTTGCAGAGAATAGAATTCCCTGCAATTTTGTTCCTTTGTCATTTTGCGAAAAAATAATTAATTCGGGCGATATAGCGCGCGAAAGTTCCGAGGTAAGGTGTCGTCCCGCAGTTTTCTCACTTTTTCTCTACTTTCCGCGGCATATAAGCGATATGTTTCAATGGCAAACTTGATGGCAACTTAATTTACAACAAGCATTGTTTAAACAATTTTTCAAGCCCCCCTACAGGGGAGACACAAATCTGCATAAAAATTTCCGTGGGTACATTTAACTGAGGTTACAAATACAGTTGTCGAAACGTGAGCCAATTGCATTATTTTTATTTTTTGTTCTTATTTATATTTTTTTATAAAAGATCACCCTATAGCTGTTCATCTGACGCAAAAGTCACCAGAGTAGAAGTTTATTGTCCAGTAATATACTGGGTAGGACTGTCAAGGTTTAGATTCCTTGGGTATTATTTTTAGAAGTGGATATATATTCCTAAAAATCCTGTTCAATATCTACAGTGAACATGTGAGGGATCAAGGAGTACAGTACTGTAAAGTGTACAATTTTAAAATATTTGTGATTAAATCAGTTCCTTGTCATTTCTGGCTCTGAATTGGAATATAGCGGTGTTGTTTCAATGTGTACAGTATTCAATGCAATTTTAGTGTAGAAGATCCAGTTTAGTATTAAAGCGTACAATCTGTAGTAAATAATCAGATTCAAATTGCACAATTCTATCAACTAATGAAATTTCGTCAGTAAAGTCGTACCAGCGTTGTAGCATCCAGCGAGACTATATATGATAATTTTGATGAATATCCTACTACTGTAGTATATTAATTTGACGACTGAAAATATGTTTTGTCCCCTGGATGTTTTTTTTTAGTTGAAGAAAAATTGTTTTTAAAATGTTTCATTTTTCTGCATTGTCTATTAAAACATCAATATTAAACCAAATAATTGATTGAGGAAGCAGTTATTCTGTCGTTTAACATTTTGTAGAAATAAATAAAATTTTGTGAATACATAATGGTAAAAAACATTACTATAATACGATTCAAATGTATAGACCCCTCACTTTAACCGCGAATATCCCAGAAACGGAGAAGCAGAAAAAATTGAAAAAAATTATGTGTTCATTATGAGTCTATTCTAAATCAGTCACTGAAATTTGAATAATGTACATTGAACACTTTTGAAATTCTGCTAAGTTATATTGAAAAATGTCCTACTTTTTAAGGAAATTTTGACCATACCAGTTTTAAATCCAATATATCTTGAAAAAAATATGCCTACTTTCTAAATAATATTTTAGACACCGATAAACCACGGCATTTTTTGTACGAGAAAATTTTTTCATATTTTTTTATTCTAAAATTTTGCAGTTATTCCCAAAAACGTGACGTAATGTTTATTCGGTTAGTTTTCAATGTATTTAAAAAAAGTTTGTTAACATTGTTAATTATTTAAAATGTAATTTTCAGAAAAAATAGTTGGTATATATCAAACATTAATTTAATTATCAAACGTAATAGGTAATATTAATGCTTACATTTTATATAATTAACTATTTTAACATTTTTTTTTAAATACATTGATAAATAACCGAATAAACATGACGTCACGTTTTTGAGAAATACTGCAAAATTTTAGAATAAAAAATTCTGAAAGAATTTCCCCCTACAAAAAATGCCGTGCTTTATCGATGTCTAAAATATTATTTACATACGCATATTTTCCAAGTTATAATGGATTAAAAATTGGTATGGTCAAAATTTCCTTAAAAAGTAGGACATTTTTCAATATAACTTACCAGAACTTCAAAAGTGTCAAATGTACATTATATAAATTTCAGCCATTGATTTAGAATAAACACATATTTTTTTCAATTTTTCTGCTCCTTCGTTTCTGAGATATTCACGCTTAAAGTGAGAGGTCAATATATTTGAATGGTATATTAGTGTGGTTTATTTATTAAATCAAATCATGTAGAGTTAGTTACAAATGTACAATCTCTAAATAGAAATCAGTAATATTTGTACAAGTATGCTCTTTATTTGCTTCTTTGGCTAAAAGTACACGACTGATAAATCCAGATAAGTAACAACAAAACTTGAGAAAGCACCTCTTTTTTGCGTTTTCAGTAAAATAACGAAATTCTAGTGGCTAAGATAATTCACGTTTCACTAATTTCTTGCACATACATCTAAACCGCCAAAGAATTAAAATTTTATGAAATGCCGGAGGCGCCAGGAACAACCAATGTTATTGTGTGTTCATTCCATAAATGTAAATTAGAGAGAGGATATATTGCCGCAACCTCAGCCAGCAGAATCATAACATCTTTTTACACGATTGCTTGAATCAGGAGGCGTTGTTTTATAACAGAGTATTAAATGTGTACAAAATATCAGATCATATTGTATGATTCTATTAAGAATTTTAAGAAATCGGGCAATAAAGAACGCGCATAAATAATATAAATGGAATTAGACTATACCTCTGTGCTATAACATGATCGTTAATTTCGCCGAAATATGAGTATAAACTTGAATTTAAAACAGTGAAATTTTACACACGCGGTAAAATGGTTAAGGTTTTACCACAGCATAAGAAAAAGACAGCAGAGAAACTCTCGCCAGAACCGTTGAATTTTCAAAACTAAAATCATTGACCTTGAAGACGCCATTTCGGTGTAAAAATCAGCGCTGGTTTCGAAATAATTTCATTTCACAAATATAATTCCGACAGGACCGTATTACGCAATTTAAGTTAAACATAATAAATAAAGGTTGATGTAAAAAAATATATTTTGAATTTGAACTTTGTTTTATAATAAATAATTAATTAAAGTAAAGGCTATTTTGAACTTAGTTACAACAGATAAAGGGAACAAATAAACAAATAAAAATAATAAATGTCTTTATTCGTACAAAATTTACATTTTACAAAAAAAAATTATGTATGAAAATGCGAAGGTCGGAAAGAGATATGTTGCCATTCCACTAATAAATAATAATTTTAGATGGAGTACAATATCTAAGTCTATAGGGGAAGATGAAATACCAGTAAAACTTCTGAAGCATGTTGCTGCAGAAGTATCTAATCTTCTGAGTCATATAATAAATTTATCGTTGCAAACTGGAATATTCCCAAAAAAGCTAAAGATTGCTAATGTAAAAGCTGTATATAAGAAAAAAGGGGATAAGAATTTTTTTCCTTGTTCAATTTTTTGGGACGTCCTGCCACATGATGTTTTCTCTTTTAAGCGGTGCTCGGGGAATCTGCAAACTATCACAATTAACCAGTATGTTACTGGTAAATAACCTCTACGCCTGTGATTTTTACGTGAAAGGATCAGTTAAAGGTCGCTTTTTTTAATTAAACAACACAAATAAGTATAAAAACTTGACATTAAATATTTCGCCGACGTTTCGGAAATCTATTCTGTTTCCTTTTCAAGGTTTTTTTGAAAAATCTTTTTTTACGAAATATTTAATTTCAAGTTTTTATACTTATTTGTGTTGATTCTTTGACGTAAAAGTCACAGGCGTAGAGGTTATTTACCAGTAACATATATGGATTAATTGAGATATTTTGTAGGTTCTCCGAACACCGCTTAAGAAAGCCACATACATGTGGCAGGAAGTCCCAAAGAATTGAAGAAGGAAAAAAAATTAAGATAATGCCACAAATAACATTTAGACAATATTGGGATAAGAATGTTATTAACAATTATAGGCCTATTGCTTTACTCTTAAATATAAGCAAAATTTTTGAAAAAATAATATACTCAAGATTAATAAACTATCTACAGGTCTATTCTGTAATTTTTTAATAACTGATTTTTCTATTCTCTATGCGACCATTTAACGGACCTGTTAAAGTCATAGTTTTTAACGACCGGTTATTTTTTTCCCTGGATATAAATGAGAAAATGGGTCGTCAAAAGAATCTCAAACTCATTGACAAACATTTTATTCTAGTGAAAAGTCAAAAAATTTCTGAAAAATTATGTTGTCTTCGGAGTTATTCAAATAACAATTTTGCGGTTGGCAAATCAATTCAAACATTAGATTAAATATTTTGTTTCTGTATTTTGAATGGTCGTGCCAGTTTCTTAAACAAAGTGCCATGTACTGAATGATATACAAAATTTTATGAACCAAAAATAAAATACGGTGTTTTTGCCCCTTTAACGATACCGTTAAATTTTAGTGGCAGGTCCAAAGTCGCCTCTAATTTTAAACGATGTTGGTTAAATTTAACCTTAAAAAAAGTATACAGAATACGACCGACCGTTAACTTCATTCCGCTAATTATTTTAACAGTGACCTTGCCGTTAAAACTTAACAAAAATGTTACAGAATAGACCTGAATATCAGTAGGGAACCTAAAAAATGACTTTTTGCAAAAACAACTTTTGTTTTGGCAATGTTTTGCAGCACAAACAAAACCCATGTTTTAAAACAATAACAGAGAAATGATCATAGACAAACCGCACAATGCACGTCTATGAATGCACTAAATTGTATGCTTTACCGCCCTCACTGTTTACAAAGTTTTACACCTAAATGGCGTCATGCGCGAACGATCAGCGCAAGCCGTTCCCGCCTTTTAAGTTTGTCTGCTGTCTTTTATTTATGCTGTCTACATCACGAATTTTTACCATCGACATTAGTAATGCCAGACCATTTGTTTACTCTTGACAGCGGCGTGACAGATTTGATGTTTTCAGTTTTTATTTGTGCCTGAATTTGTCTCACCTTTTATTATGTATGATGCATAAAAAATACATAATTAAATAGTAAGTTGTGTCATTTTCAACGCCCCTTTCAGACACTCGATATTCATTGCGATTATTGCGACTTCGACGAATATGGTGGGTTCTACGTAAAAGAAATCTAGAATAAAGTTGAAAACTTGTTTAATTTCCTTGGATTTGGTAAATCTGAAGAGAGTTCGTCTAATATTCATATAGCAATTAAAGATTGATCGTCATTTTGAAACAAATATTGTGATATGACTTACACAACGAGATATATTTTAAAAAAACTCAAAAAAAATCCCACAATTTTTAGTATTATTTTGTTTGAACATAAGCTTTCCATCACATGGATTTAATCCAAAACTTTTCACTATACTACTAATTTTACAACTGTAAAAAAAAATACTATAGTAAGACAGTTTCCTGGAAATTTTAGTTTTATTCCACTAGAAATAAAATAGGAGTCCCCGTTAGGTGCCTGTCTCTTCCTTCGTTCTAATCTCCAAAACCACTGAGCGCATCTTGATGAAGTGTGTAAGAAATTAGTCTTTGATGAAAGTGAGTTGAGAAGTGGCGATGTTAGTAGAGCCCTGCGAAATCCAGATGCTGGCAATAAAATAAACTATTTATTCCTTAACTGTTACACATACATCGAGTCACTGTTATAATAGTTTAATAATTACGTTAACCCTGTTTTCTTAGCAAAATGACGTTTTGTCTACAAGGGTGGTGAGTACTCTTATCTAAATAATATTTTCTGTCTACAACTATTAAATAATGTACTCATTATGTATGTGTTTCCTCAAGGATATTGCTATCCGTTATTCCCTGCAGTCAATAATGATTTAATTATTCACTAGTGAATATTGAGGGCAGTCAGTTTACAGGAAATGATGGTAGTGACTTTTTACTAAAAATTTAAAATGTCAAAATTGCAGCAACCAAAAAACAAGTTTTGTCTCTCTTAGTTTTCTGGGAAGCACTCAAATGCTACATGTCGAAAAGATATAAAAATACATTAGTAAGTTTTTTCAGAGTATCATCTATTAGCAACACGCAGCATTCTCCAACATTGTTTTTGAAAACATGTACCTACGTGCTTACAAACTATTATTTTATTAGTAAGCCATGACAATGTGTCAAGGTTTTGTTATTGATTTGAAGTGTCAAAATGTGTGTGATTTAAACGTCGTCATTTACAATAATAATAATAATAATAATAATAATAATAACAATAGGACAGGAAAAAATAAGATAAATTATGTATAGTGTACAGATATTAAAAAAATGTTACAAATACATTATAATTTTCGAAAATGTATGCTTTACATATTTTGTTAAATTTTTTTATATTTTTTATTTGCCTCATATAAGGAACGATTATAAAATTTCGGTGCCAGATAATTAATAAATCTTAAGTTAATGTTTTTATAACTTACAAGTATTATTAGTTGTTTATTAGTCTTTGTCCTGGTTTGATATCGGTGTGTCACATAATTTTGTAACTGATTACTTTTGCGAACATGAAAACATTGTTAAGATATACAGTGAACGTACATTGAACACATTTTCTGAGTAAAGCATGTTCGTTGAGTAGAGCTTGTTATACTCTTCGCAAATACAAAATGAAGAATATATTGCATTCGATCGGCACATTTCTAAAACCGGTAATATTGCTCGTAGAGAAAAAAATTTCATATCACTGTGTTGGTGATCGAATTCTAATGTCCGGTTGTATTAAAATTTGGACAGTAAGTTAATGTTGGCTAGAGGAAAGACCCTATTATTTTTTAGCAAAATCGATGGATAAATAAAGAAGTTATACATTTTTTTAAATAAAAATTATTTTTTTTTACATAATTTTTTTTATGTTTTGTATTTAAACTAAGAATGTCTAAAACTAATATTATTTATAAAAAAACTGCGAAGAGTATCCTATAGAATGTGCAACAATTATATAAAAAGTGCAGTAAACCGGCGAAAAGTATAACGGTTAGCTTGTTTTTTCTGTAACTTATTTTTAAAATAAAATTTTGAACCACATTATGTTGTTTGAGTGCATTGTTATATAGCCCACCCCATGCTATGATTCCATAACGAATAAAGGATTCCATCAAGACTCTACTGTAGTTAATAGTGAGTTCGTTAAAAATTCTCTCAATAGATAAAATTTACGTATCAGTTTTCTAATATTAGTAGTTATTTTAAGGACATGTCGGTACCACTTTAGATGTTGATCAACTATTAAACCAAGGTATTTAGTATGACTAGTTTCTTTAATGTCATCACTCAAGTTGTTTATTTCAATAGTATTAACCTATCTAACCTATCTATACTAGTTAATGAAAGAGATATATAATTTGTTTTTTCTACTTCCATCTTTAAAATGGCGTTTATCGTATACGTTTCCATGACGCTAAATAATCCTTTAAACACGCTTTCGACAAACCGTGACTTCGTGCATTTTAGTCACAAGCTGAACTTAGCAACGAGATATTAGTCACGGCTGAGCTTAATTCTAGATATTTTAATGGCAAAAATCAAGTTAGTTTTCCGTAATTCTTGTCATCAATCTGTCAAAATAAATCGACGCGTTGTGACAAGAGACAAGTAATTTTGTATTTTTTGGAAAAAAATGAGCCTAAATCACTTAGTTTTTTTAGCAATTGCCAAAATGTTTCCAATGTAACCATTAATATACACAATAAGTAGAACAATAGTTTAGTAATTTTTTACTGTTACCATGTTATTGATACGTTAATAAATGAAATATTAAAATAGCTTCCAAATTTTTATTTAGATATTTGCTGTCGTAGAAAAAGTATAGTATGCAACACGTTTTATAAACTTGTTAGTCACTCATTTTACTAAACACTCGCTCCGCTACGCGTCGCTCGCGATTAATAAAACTCGTGACTAAAATGACGTTTATAAAACTTGTTACATAATATACTATTCTATACATTCACAGATAGTTTGTATATGTCTAACCAATTTTTTACCTTACACCATCAATTATTATATTTTTTCTATGTACCCAAGTCTTACCCTTGAAGAGAAGAACTGTATCATCAGCATAAGAAATGATTGATCCAGGTATATCAATATTCGTCAAGGAGTTAATATATGTAATAAATAATACTGGTCCAAGGACCGTCCCTTGTGGTACACCAATTTTGATTATATTTTGATCATTCAGATTATTCCTAATTTTAACTACCTGGTGCCTTTCAGACAGATAACTCTTAAATACTTCCAACACGGTGCCTCGTACTCCATTTTGAGACAAAACATCGAGAAGTGTTTTGAGTCACCGTGTGACTTGCATATAGTTTTTGTTTCTTCTAAACCATAGTCCGTTTAAAAAGAGCGAAGAGTGTATCCAGGGACGTGTGATTATATGGGTTTTGCAAATTCCATATTTTGTTTTGATTGTTATTTGTTTATTTCTGCAATATGCGATCTATGACCGATATAACTTTTAAAACATTTCTTTTAAGTGGCTCTTTCACGAAGGAAGTTTAGGTTAAGGTTGCCATTCCCTAGAAAGAGACATCAGATGGGGAAATATTTATTATTTTTGCCCATAACTTTTTTTTCTTAGTACGTATATTAAAAAAGACTATAAGAGTACCTAAATAAAACCATAACAAGACTATTACTACGAATTTCCACTCAATCATTTCAGTGGTTTGCAAAATAGCTCGATTTAAAACTACGAAATAGGAAGATTAACATAATTTTTAAATTTAAATCTAGCTATTTTGCAACCCGCTGAAATTATTGAATGGAAATTCATAGTAATAGTCTTGTTATGGTTCTACTTAGGTACGCTTATAGTTTTTTTAAATATACGTACTAAGAAAAAAAAGTTATTGTCAAAAATTATAATTTTTTCCCTATCGGATGTCTCTTTCTAGGGAATGGCCACCTTAAGTGCAAAATAAGTTTAATTTTATCAGATCCCGCTTCGCCCTGCCCTTTAACTCTCACGGCGCTGAGCGCTGTGGATGTCTGTCAAGCTAGGATACGGGTATCTAGAAAATATTGTATTTGTGGTAATATTAAGAAAGTTTTGTTGGATTTGATTGAATTGGACCTACGAAACATTAGATTATATTGCCGCCTAGTAAAGAAGAGGAAACGTACTATTTGTTTTTAATTATTTTTTGCTTGGTGTAGAAGCAACCAAGAAAGGCTATAAAATTTCATTGGCGTTCCGCCAGTGCAAGATGTCTTACAGTGGCGTTGCTACGGATAGTTCTGTATATTGTGCATACGACTTTTAATTACTTATTAAGGGTGAAATGTTGCCAAATTTAAGCAAATAAAATATTACGGGTGCGGGTGAAACAGTTATCACTCATAGATCGCATATTGCAGAAAATAAATAAGTAACAACCAAAACAAATTATGGAATTTACGAAATCTGCACAACCGACTTTAATCCATATTATTTCAGAATAGCACCATTACTATATTTAAAGTGGCTATTATTCACGTTGCTGTGCTGAGAAATGATTAGATTTAGGTTTAATGGAAACCTAATCGACTTAATGTAATAAACTATAGATTGAATCCGTCATATTCAGTTTTATCATATATCAGGAAGAGGCATTTTCACTCTATATTTGAGTCTGATTTAAAGGTTAATGTTTATGACAGAAACGACTTGCAGAGTTAGCAAAGCAGGCGTTGGTAAGGGACAAAGCTTGTCTATTATTCACGAGCGTGAATATTTAAGGGAGCTTATTGTTATGTTCTCCTTAGGGGTATAAATTTGGCAAAGTAGAAATACTTATTAGGCGGGGAACACTTGATGCATTTCTTATAGGTTAATTATGCTTTCTCGATGAGTATTTATCTGAGTATAGAGATAATTCTCGTTGTGGCCGAAATAGAAGTAGCTAAATTACAAGTTACAGAGTGATCCACATATAGCAGGCATGGGATATTTTCACCTGCTGTTAAATGAATATTTTCGGAATCAATATTTTTTTAATCGTTATTATACTCCTGGCAAGTACGAAAACGAAGAGTGTACTGCATTTGATCGACACTTTTTTAAAATCGTACTCATCACTGGTAGAGAAAAAAAATCGTATTGTGTTCGATCACTAGAAACATCTTTCAAAATGGCCGTCTGTCTGTCGTCATATCGCTTTTTCTGTATGCACAATAACGGAAGAAAGAGAAATAATAATAATAAATGGTCTTTATTAGAAAAAAGAAATACAACTTATTAATCTAAAGGGCGAAGTGTAGCTCAACAGCTATTCCACCACTTGTACCCTTAAAAACATGATAACATGATACTTGCACTAATAGGTATTAGGCCCAGCGACATTTTTTTTATTTATGACCACACCGTTAAAACTTTTTGTATCTGTTGTTTGGGTGGAGTCGGACAAATTTGGGACTTGGCACATTATGGTAGTGGGGCGTTTGTCTGTCAAGCTGTCACGAAGTTGTCAATTTTATGCAAAAAAAAATTATAACCACATTGGTAATTTTATTTTAATCAATAGTTTTTATCATATAATTAGCGAAAAAAAATTTGTCGGACAAAAATAATGGGTTACTTGACGCGTCGGACACGCCAAACACGTCAAATTTAAGACAAAAAAAAATTATTACCACACGGCTGATTTTAACAGAATCTACCATAAAAAATTGTTGCAATAATGTGGTAACCTTGTCGGACAATTTTTACGGGGCATATGCGCAGTCGGATGCGCCAAAGTCGTCAACTTCCTGCAAAACTTTTATTTACAACCATAGATGTCATTTTGATTTTGTACTGTTTCTTTACATGTGTAATGCATATAGGATCGGTTGTCCGACAAAAATAATGGGACTTTTTGATACAATTTAAAAAAAAGGACTTTTTTTAATTTTCGACTGTGTATTCTATACATATTATTATACAAACGTTTATTAATGTATGTATTGCATATATGAAATTTTTAAAAGCCGATATTCAGATTTCATCCAGAGTAGGGAGACGATACGAAAATGTGGAACGTTTAACCTAACAGCTCAGCAGTATCTGGATAATATTGTTCAACCCATTGTGCGTCTATTTGAGGATGTTGCTGGTGAAAACTTCCACCTAAAGCAGGATAATGCTTGTCCACATTTCGCACGTACTGTGATGAAATGGTTGACCAATGAGAGAAGTAAAGTATTGCCATGGACCTCACAATTTCCGGACCTTAATCCAATAGAGCATATGTGGGACATGCCTCAACGTAGAATTACTCTACGTATGGGCAATATACACAATGTTTTTCCATTCTTGGAGCTCCTAACAGCAGAATGGGCACGTTTACCAGAAGCGGACATTAACAACGTCATTTTTTTTTGCATAGTCGACAATTTTATGTATGGGTCAAAAGACAATGATTTTTACTTTAGTTATTTTTTCGAAAATGTTTCGTTATTTTATACAAAACATCTCTGCGCTTTTGAAACGAGGTTTCTACTTTTCCTAAAATTGTCGGTGTGATAGATCTAAAAGCAGTTATTATCCTTTTCCTCGTATATTGGATTGTTGTTGATGTGTCTTCATAAACAATTTCCTTCACGTATCCCCATAAAATGAAATCCATGTTTATAAGATCTGGAGATCTAGCAGACCATTTAGTGGGACCAATCCTTTTAATCCATTGAAGTGGGTAAATGTAATTTAAGTGGTCCCTTACTGCATTTAAATAATGTGGTGGAGCACCATCTTGCTGTAACCACATCCTATTTTGAATCCTTTCAGAAGTCACGATAAAGTACGTGATTTACATTCGAGAGAATTAACTAAGTTTTTATAACGACGATTTTCCAAAGAAGTCCACCATATTCCCTCACAATAATCTAAATAAAATGTAGAAAAAATATAAAAGATGTCCAAAAATCTAAAAAATGGGCAAGTAGAAAATGTTGGCATATGGTCTTCCAGCAATGAGCATTGACAACGAAAATTTTCCGCCTCTGGTTAGAAAGTGTTATACTACGTTCCAATGTTGGCTATAATTGATGTCGCCAGTGCTGGCAATTGCACGGAGAAAAAATGTTGTCATATATCGAATGCCCATCGCCAAGATATCCTCTTCTTCAACTAGCACCAAGCGCCAAAGTCTTATACCCTGTTCCAAAATTGAATATTTTCTGGGGCGGCTAGCACCAAAAAGGTCGGGGGGGGGGTCTGAATCACATAAAATAAAATAGTCAGATAAATATTTGCTAAAACATAACAGCAATGCCAACATATTATATCCCAGGTCTCACATATTTAGCTATGTCTTACACCAAGTCGTTTTACTTCCCTCGCATACCGAAGGGAAGTATTGTATTCGAGAAAAAATCACCCTCCGAGATTTTTTCGGATTCTGACGTTTCAGAACACGTAGATTCCGAAAATATAGGTTTTTCAATTCCGTCAGTCTGTCTGTCTGCCTGTCTGTTGGTGCATTTACTAAAAAACTACTTGACGGAGAGCAGTCAAATTTGGTAGGTAGTTGACGCTACTGTCAGCGAAGAAATGGTAGAAGTTTCACTGGAAAATATACAGGGTGGACCGTCTAAACGGAATAAATAATGAAAAAAAATTTTTTTTGCTCAAATTTAAAATTTCCACGTCTCATGACGCGCTAAACCTATTTCAGAAAAAAAAAAATGAAAATTTTTTCCACCAACATTTTTGAAAAATTTTTTACCAAGATGAATAAAATTTTTTTTTGCTCAAATTTAAAATTTCTACGTTTCATGACACGCTTAACCTATTTCAGGAAAAGAAAATTGAACATTTTTTTCACCAATATTTTTGAAAAAATGTTTACTACTAAAATGAAATAATTTTTTTTCTTTCTTCAAATTTAAAATTTCCACGTTTCATGGCATTCTAAGCCTGATTAAAAAAAAAATTTTTTTGAATATTTTTTTACCATTTTTCAAAATTTGTTTACCACTAAAATAGATGATTTTTTTTTATTTCTTCAAATTTCAAATTTCCACGTTTCATAGCGTTCTAAATCTATTTAAAAGAAAAATTATAAATTTTTCTTACTATTTTAAAAAAATTTTACCACTAAGAGAATTTTTTTTTCTTTATTCAGATTTTAACTATCCACGTTTCCATGACATTCTAAAACTATTCAAACAAATTTAAAAATGTTTGTGAAGAATTTTTAAAAAATTTTTAAAGCATTTTTAATCCATTTATGTATCACTACTATAGAACAGACGAAAACATTTTTTTTTCTCAAATTTAAAATTTCCACGTTTTATGATATTCCAAACCAATTTCGGAAAAAAAATTTGCAACATTTTGTTACCAGTTTGGAAAAAAATTTAACACTAGAATGCTCAAATTTAAATGACATTCTAAACCTAGGTATTTCAGAAAAAAAATTTTGAACATTTTTTTCACCAACATTTTTCAAAAAGTTTTTACCACTAAAATAAATCGAAATTTTTTTTATTTGCTCAAATTTCATAGCATTCTAAACCTATTTTAAAAAATACATAATTTTTAATTTTTAAACTTTTTTTAGCACTACTATAGAATAGAAGGAAACTTTCCTTTTTGCTCAAATTTAAAATTTCTACGTTTGACATTTTAAACCTATTTCAGAAGAAAAAAATTTGAAAATTATTTTACCAACATCTTTTGAAAAATGTGTAAAAAAATGAAATTTTTTAACCACCACCATACTTCCACTCCATTACGTGAATGTTGGATTGAAAATGTAACAGATGGCAATAATATCTGGCATATGCACCTATTATACTTTAATTGAAAAATGTACAGGGTGGTCATCCCAAGAAATAATTCAGTCATGGTGGACATTTGTAAAGGTATTTGCGCAAGCCTGCCATATGTGGCACCTGCTATTTAGTATTGAACTTTTGCTGTTGGATGAGCAATCTGTATATTTTTTTGACCAAAACTTATCAAGTTTTCTTTGTAATAATAGCAATAACTCTATTCCGATTATTATTCTCAATGTCATTTCGTAATTATTAATTTTTTAGAGTGACTGCCATGCACAAATAACCAGGGAAATTCTGTGTAAATACCTTTACCGATTTTTTTTTAAATTGAAAACCACAAATGTTAATTTTATATATAAGCAAAATAATTACAATTTAACATTTCCCTGTTCCGTGTACTTATTGAAGTAAAATAAAAAGAGTAATTATTGTCAAAAAATTAACGATTCATTAAGCGGTTTGACGAAATCGTTCAGGAATGGACATTTCTACTGATAAGGGCAGACGAGCTATTACAAGGAAATTGGAGCAGCGGTTATCCCGCCTTATCCAATTAACCTGTAAAACTCCGCCACTTAATTTCAATCAATTTCACTAAATTTCGACGTTTCCTCGCGGCAGGGGTACGGACAATGATAAAAATCCGAAGCAATTATAAAAGCACTTATTCAGTATCGAATTTTTAATTGAATGGTGTAACGGGAATTAAATAACTTCTGGAAAAAATAATGCCCTCGTAATATTAATCACAAAAATCAATCGCCATGAAAGTCAGATAAAAATAGAATAAGCACATATTAGAATAGTAGAGTGCAAATTAATTTCTATCTTTCCCCCCGTTGGCACTTTTAGAGTAAAATATATGACCTTACTAGATATGTTACTTATGTCCTGTAGATTATGAATCCACTTGTCGTCAAAAAATCGTCACGAATATAAGGGCACAAATCAAAATTTTCTAACTAACCACATCACGCGATAGAGTCAATCATGAAGCGTATTTTATCCAAAAATCATTATATTCTCTGTAGAATTTCTATTTTTAAAATAAATAAAGAAACGAACTTTTACATAGGCTTATATGGCAGTAAAAATCAAAAATCCTCATTTTCTCTGTTCGACTACGGCTGAAAATTAATTAATTTTCGTCTACTTTTCCATTCCCACGACGATATCTTCCAAACTATTATATTTATCAAAAAAATACATTCTTTATAAAGTATTTGCCATATATTCCAGATTACAATGGTTTTTAAATCAGATTTTTTGAGAATTTAATAACCATGATATTTAATAATGTGTAGCGTGATATCAATTTTCGAAGCTTATCAGCGGCATGCGTTCGTTAAAGATTCTCGCTCTCCCACTCTTTAAAACTGTTTCAACACACCCCACTTCGCACCCGCTCTGGCCTACCGTTAGGTAGATTGGCGCATAGTAGCTCTCGTGGTTCATAATATTTTGAAATTTATATCTTGAAAATGATTATTACTACGAAATAAATGTCAGTATATTTGTCGAATATTAATTCAGTGTTACATGGACTTACATAAAAATTATGGCCTACCTAAAATTATTGTGTAATAGATTAACACATTATAAAAAACTCCCTATAGTTCACTGTTTGCAAGATACTTTCAGCTGGTATGTATTTTAAATTTTCTACCATATAGGTAACTGAAGAAGAAATGAAAATGGAAAGTACTACTGATAGCGCAAGTTCGGAAAGTGAGATTGAGACAAAAATAAAATTTAAAGAAAAATAGATTCGTAAAATATTATGATTAAATTGTATGAAACCGGGCCCTGTAAACAAAGGTTTTGATAAATCGTTTGCAATATTTATTGATTGTTTAAAACTCCGTGAAAAAATAAGTACCTAACCAAAGAGAAGATGATGTATATTCTAGAACTATGCGATTTCGAAAAACAAATCATTTTGGCTGTTTGGTTTGGCACCGAAATTGCTGTTCTAGTTTTACTGGCAAAAGAAATATGGAACATTGAAGGAGAAAAATGGAGAAAGAGAGAAAAAATAAAAACAGTTCAGGTGGATGGAGTGCATGTCCAATATCTTCTTCAGGCGTGTCCTTGCGTAAAATGAATTTTTTTTCAATAAAATAGCTTTCTCAAGTAATGACCAGGAACACAGAAAGAAAAATAAGACTATTAGCCCACCAAAATCCCATAATTTTCTAAAGAATTTGTGCTAACGATTTAAATGCTATAGAAACTAAATATCATGTTTAATATTTCCAAAGTCACAATAGAAAATGCAAAGTTTCATGCCTCGTTTTCTGAATTAACATATTTTTCGTTTCTCTTTGTAGATTTAACAATTTTGAATCCTTTGCCGGTAAATGTATTTATAAGTAGTCTACTGATCTCTCTTTTAGACCTATATCTATCCATTCTAGATACTTCTCATCATAAATTGACGACATACCATACCCTTTTTGCTTTAAAAACCGTTTCTCAAGAATTTTACATATTTTAGTAGAACTCCCTCCGTTCGTTGTCTGTCCGTTTTCCACTTTTATTTTTATTCTTAGATAGACCTCTGCATTTTATATAGCGACTTTAGAAACATGAAATATGACATTCAATTTCTATAGGTATTAAATCGTTAGCACAATTTTTTTCGAAAATTATGGGATTCTGGTGGGCTAGTAGTCTTACTTTTCTTTCTGGTTCCGTGGTCATTACTTGAGAAAACTTTATTGTTGTACTTCTGACAAAAGCACATTACTCTATTTAAAAAAATTATTTTACGAAAATACACATAGGAAAAAGTTGATGGACAGGCATTGGATCCATCTGAACTCTTTTCAATTTCTTTCTCTATTTATGTTCATAAATGTTGTATATTTCTTTGGCTAGTAAAACTAGAATAGCAATTTCGGTGCCAAACCAGTCAAAATTGTTTGTTTTTTTGAATGACGTAATGCTAGGATATAGATCATCTTCTCCTTGGTTACTTATTTTTTCATAGATTTCTAAACAATCAGTAAATGTTGCAAACGGTTTCTCAAAACCTTTGATTACAGGGCCCGGTTTCATACAAATTAAGCTAATATGTTACGAATCTGGTTTACATTCAATTATATTTTTTTCAATCTCACTCTCAGAACTTGTGCTATCAGTAGTACTTTTCATTTTAATTTCTTCTAAAAAGCATATACATCAGTTACCTATATGGTAGAAAATTTAAAATACATACCAGCTGAAAGTATCTTGCAAACAGTGAAATATAGGGAGTTTTTTATAATGTGTTAATCTATTACACAATAATTTTAGGCAGGACATAATTTTTATTTAAGTCCATGTAACACTGAATTAATATTCTACAAATATACTACTTACATTTATTTCGTAGTAATAATCATTTTCAAGATATAAATTTCAAAATATTATGAACCACGAGAGCTACTATGTGCCAATCTATCCAACGGTAGGCCAGAGCGGGTGCGAAGTGGGGTGTGTTGAAACAGTTTTAAAGAGTGGGAGAGCGAGAATTTGCAACGAACGCATGCCGCTGATAAGCTTCGAAAATTGATATCACGCTACACATTATTAAATATTTTTCTTATTAAATTCTCAAAAAATCTGATTTAAAAACCATTGTAATCTGGAATATATGGCAAATATTTTATAAAGAATATGTTTTTTTGATAAATATAATAGTTTGGGAGATATCGTCGTGGGAATGGAAAAGTAGACGAAAAATAATTAATTTTCAGCCGTAGTCGAACAGAGAAAATGAGGATTTTTGATTTTTACTGCCATATAAGCCTATGCAAAAGTTCGTTTTCTTATTTACTAGAATGGGCTATCGCCCATTCTAGCTCCTCCGGAGGGGTGACAGCTAAAGCTGTCAATGCGAGTGCTCCGCACTCGATTAGGTAACGCTTGAATCATTGTAGAAAGCTTGATTTTTAGTTTTCAATTTTCACTTTTTTTGGGTTTTTTAAATTTTAAGTTTTCAGTTTTTTAATAATTTTCAGTTTTTTAGTTTTTCGGTTTTTTATCATTCAGTGTTTCGGTTTTTCAGTTTTCAGTTTTTAATTTTTTCAGTTTTTCAGTCTTCAGTTTTTAGTTTTTTAGTTTTTCAATTTTTCAATTTTCAGTTTTCACTTTTTCAATTTTTTAATTTTGTTTTCAATTTTCAGTTTTTAGTTTTTGAATTTTTCAGTTTTCAGTTTTGTGGTTTTCCGTTTTTAGTTTCATTTTTCAGTTTGTCAGTTTTTCAGTATTTCAGTTTTTCAGTTTTTCAGTATTTTAGTCTTTCAGTGTTTCAGTTTCTCAGTTTCCCAATTTTCCAGTTTTCCAGTTTTTCAGTTTCAGTTTTAAAGTTTCGAAGTTTTGAAGTTTTTAATTTTCTAAGTTTTTAAGTTTCCAAGTTTTTAAGTTTTTAGGTTTTTAAGTTTTTAGGTTTTGAAGATTTGCAGTTTTTAAGTTTTGAAGTTTTTAAGTTAAGTTTTTCAGGTTTTCAGTGTTTCAGTTTTTTGTTTTTCAGTTTTTCAGTTTTTCATTGTTCAGTTTTTCATTTGTCAGCCTTTTATTTCAGTTTTTCGGTTTTTCAGTTTTCAGATTTTCAGTTTCTAGTTTTTCACCTTTCGATTTTTTAGTTTTCAATTTTTCAAGTTTTCAAGATTTCAAGTTTTCAAGTTTCCAAGATTTCAAGTTCTCAATTTTTCAAGTTTGCAAGTTTTCAAGATTTCAAGTTTTCAAGTTTTCAACTCTTCAAGTTTTTAAGTTTCCAAGTTTTCAAGATTTCAAGTTTTCAATTTCTCAATTTTTCAAGTTTGCAAGTTTTCAAGATTTCAAGTTTTCAAGTCTTCAAGTTTATCAGTTTTTCAGATTCAGATTTTTAGTTTTTCAGTTTTTCAATTTTTCAGTTTCAGTTTTTCACTTTCATATTCGATTAGGTACTTCAGCAACCTTCACATTCCGAGTTTCAGCTGAATCGGACGGCAAATAAGAAAGTTACAGTAAATAGCGGATATTAGGCTATGGGGACGCCGCCATTTTGAAATTTTCAATGTCGACGTCATATTCACAATCAACTACTTCAGTAACTTCAACATATCGAGTTTCATTTGAATCGGACGATAAATAAGGAAGTTACAGTAAATGATGAATATTATGCTACGGGGACGCCGCCATTTTGAATTTTTGAGTTATGATATATTCGTGATCTGTGACCTCGATAACATATACATACCTATTTTCAGACGAATGGCACCGTAAATGGTAAAATAGGTCCTGCAACTCGGCCGCCATTTTGAATTTTTCAATTTCGACGTCATATTCACAATCAGCTACTTCAGTAACTTCAACATACCGAGTTTCATTCCAATCGGTTGGGAAATAAGAAAGTTATAGTAAATAATGGATATTAGGCTATGGAGAGGCAGCCATTTTGAATTTTTGAGTTGCGATAACATATTCGTGATCTGTGACCTCGATAACATATACATACCTATTTTCAGACGAATGGCACCGTAAATGGCAAAATGTGTCCAGCAGCTCCGCCGCCATTTTGAATTTTTCAATTTCGATTTCGGATTCGTATTTGGCGACCTCAAAAACCCCCACACACCGATTTTGAGAGGTGTGACGCCAAAATCGACAAACATCGTCCGCCATTTTGGCGCCGCCATCTTGGCGCCGCCATCTTGAATTTTGCGATTCTGACATCATATTCGTGATCAGCGTGGTCGATAATCCCCGAGTACCAAATTTCAGGTCAATCGGACGACAAATAAATTTAATTGCGTTTTTCGATGAATTTGGCTCACCCTATATCAGCATTATTTTGCTCACTCTGTAAATTACAAATTACCCAGAATTCCTAGTATATTGTTATGTGCGTTAGTTAAAATGGCGGAAGCAAAAACATGGACTTTCAAAACGGTCATTTCTCAGGAAATAAGTGGAGTTGAAAGGCGTTCTATGTCTCAAATTAATCGGAAAGGATGATATTTTGTTGTGATAGTGGAGTGTGCGGGCCAAATCGGAAATTCGGCCCGGCACGGGCGTGTGAATGTTGGGTTGTTGGGTGAGAAAGTGAAAAACATCTACGTACATATAAATTCATAATTAAGCAATTACTTGGAATAGAAGCTCGTTCTGTGTCTCGATGGAAAGGGGGAGCTTTGCCCTTTCCCGTGATACCAAATTGTATAGGGAAAATCGAAAATTCGGCCTCGCAGGGGCGAGACAAATGTGATAAATTTGAGTGTGTTAAAACGTAACCTAGAAAATTGTAAAACATGAAATCTTAAAACACTCATATTATAGTTAATACTGGACATAGAGGCTCGATCTTGGTCTCTATTTAAACACGAAGATTCGCATTTTATTCGTGCAGTACGTGCCCTGGGTTAATTAAAAAATTTAGTGTAGTTCTGTGCGAAATAAGAATGGATATTTTCGTAAAAATCGAAAACCGTAAGTACTTTAAAAATCCATAAGTAAATAAATATCGGGAGTGAAACGGCGTGCGACGTCTCTCTGGAAAGCAGAAGAACGTAGCTTTCCGGCGATACCAAGTTCGACCGAAAAAATGGAAAATTAGGCCCGCGGCGAGCGCGACAAAAGTAGCTTTTCTCGGATCTTTTAAATTTAAAATTTCACAGATTTACGAAAAATTCTTCCAGTTTGACCGCCCGTATCTCGTTAATTTTTGAAGCTGGAAAAAAACAAAAAAAAAGACTTTTAGATAATTCATTTTTCTACATTTTCGTTAGGGCGAAGTATTTTGCTCTAGGAGGCCCCGTTTAGAAGTTATGGAGGTTTAAAGGTAAAAATGTCAAATTTTTCGCCTTTTCGCACCGCCGCACCTTCCGGCCGATATCTCCGAAACGAAGCGTCGTACGGAATTTTTGAAGATACCGGAGGAAGCGGAAAGAAACGCTCTTGTCCTTTGAGATTTTTTTATTTTGAGCTAGCTCCAGCCGTTTTCGAGTTATAGACGAAAAACCGAAAAAATGAGTCTCGCTTCGGATTCGAATCAGCGCAAAAACGTGCAATCTTAAAACGTCCGTATTTTTCGAAATACATATTTTTGAGCGCCGTACGGCGTCGCGGCGGAACGGGGAGAGGTTCTAGTTATCGCTAGCCGCAAACTGCGAGGTCGAACTCGAAAATTAGGCCCGGCAGGAGCTAACGAAAATGGTAAATTTTTGACGTTTATGAAATACCAAAACGCCTTCCCCTATTTTCTCTCGTCCCCCTCGACTCCTCATTCCCAAAAATAAGAGGCGAGAGAGATAGGCGATTTTCGTCCGTTAATAAAGAAAAAACCCGGAAAAATACCGGAACCGAGTATAGCCTATACACTACAGAATTCCCTCCCGAAGCATCGGAGGCGGGCGCGGACCGGCGAAATTAAGCGCGTCTTAACATCTCGAATTTTTAAGATCGCAAAGAGGAAGGGGCTCGCACCAACTGGATTTTATTACTATGACTAGAATGGGCTATCGCCCATTCTAGCTCCTCCGGAGGGGTGACAACTGAAGCTGTCAATGCGAGTGCTCCGCACTCGATTAGGTAACGCTTGAATCATTGTAGAAAGCTTGATTTTTAGTTTTCAATTTTCACTTTTTTTGGGTTTTTTAAATTTTAAGTTTTCAGTTTTTTAATAATTTTCAGTTTTTTAGTTTTTCGGTTTTTTATCATTCAGTGTTTCGGTTTTTCAGTTTTCAGTTTTTAATTTTTTCAGTTTTTCAGTTTTTCAGTCTTCAGTTTTTAGTTTTTTAGTTTTTCAATTTTTCAATTTTCAGTTTTCACTTTTTCAATTTTTTAATTTTGTTTTCAATTTTCAGTTTTTAGTTTTTCAATTTTTCAGTTTTCAGTTTTTGTGGTTTTCCGTTTTTAGTTTCATTTTTCAGTTTGTCAGTTTTTCAGTATTTCAGTTTTTCAGTATTTTAGTCTTTCAGTGTTTCAGTTTCTCAGTTTCCCAATTTTCCAGTTTTCCAGTTTTTCAGTTTCAGTTTTAAAGTTTTAAAGTTTCGAAGTTTTGAAGTTTTTAATTTTCTAAGTTTTTAAGTTTCTAAGTTTTTAAGTTTTTAGGTTTTAAGTTTTTAGGTTTTGAAGATTTGCAGTTTTTAAGTTTTGAAGTTTTTAAGTTAAGTTTTTTATGTTTTCAGTGTTTCAGTTTTTTGTTTTTCAGTTTTTCAGTTTTTCATTGTTCAGTTTTTCATTTGTCAGCCTTTTATTTCAGTTTTTCGGTTTTTCAGTTTTCAGATTTTCAGTTTCTAGTTTTTCACCTTTCGATTTTTTAGTTTTCAATTTTTCAAGTTTTCAAGAATTCAAGTTTTCAAGTTTCCAAGATTTCAAGTTCTCAATTTTTCAAGTTTGCAAGTTTTCAAGATTTCAAGTTTTCAAGTTTATCAGTTTTTCATTATTTCAGTTTTTCAGATTTTTAGTTTTTCAGTTTTTCAATTTTTCAGTTTCAGTTTTTCACTTTCATATTCGATTAGGTACTTCAGCAACCTTCACATTCCGAGTTTCAGCTGAATCGGACGGCAAATAAGAAAGTTACAGTAAATAGCGGATATTAGGCTATGGGGACGCCGCCATTTTGAAATTTTCAATGTCGACGTCATATTCACAATCAACTACTTCAGTAACTTCAACATATCGAGTTTCATTTGAATCGGACGATAAATAAGGAAGTTACAGTAAATGATGAATATTATGCTACGGGGACGCCGCCATTTTGAATTTTTGAGTTACGATAACATATTCGTGATCTGTGACCTCGATAACATATACATACCCATTTTAAGAAAGTTATAGTAAATAATGGATATTAGGCTATGGAGAGGCAGCCATTTTGAATTTTTGAGTTGCGATAACATATTCGTGATCTGTGACCTCGACAACATATACATACCTATTTTCAGACGAATGGCACCGTAAATGGCAAAATGTGTCCAGCAGCTCCGCCGCCATTTTGAATTTTTCAATTTCGATTTCGGATTCGTATTTGGCGACCTCAAAAACCCCCACATACCGATTTTGAGAGGTGTGACGCCAAAATCGACAAACATCGTCCGCCATTTTGGCGCCGCCATCTTGAATTTTGCGATTCTGACATCATATTCGTGATCAGCGTGGTCGATAATCCCCGAGTACCAAATTTCAGGTCAATCGGACGACAAATAAATTTAATTGCGTTTTTCGATGAATTTGGCTCACCCTATATCAGCATTATTTTGCTCACTCTGTAAATTACAAATTACCCAGAATTCCTAGTATATTGTTATGTGCGTTAGTTAAAATGGCGGAAGCAAAAACATGGACTTTCAAAACGGTCATTTCTCAGGAAATAAGTGGAGTTGAAAGGCGTTCTATGTCTCAAATTAATCGGAAAGGATGATATTTTGTTGTGATAGTGGAGTGTGCGGGCCAAATCGGAAATTCGGCTCGGCACGGGCGTGTGAATGTTGGTTTTTTTTGTGAGAAAGTGAAAAACATCTACGTACATATAAATTCATAATTAAGCAATTACTTGGAATAGAAGCTCGTTCTGTGTCTCGATGGAAAGGGGGAGCTTTGCCCTTTCCCGTGATACCAAATTGTATAGGGAAAATCGAAAATTCGGCCTCGCAGGGGCGAGACAAATGTGACAAATTTGAGTGTGTTAAAACGTAACCTAGAAAATTGTAAAACATGAAATCTTAAAACACTCATATTTTAGTTAATACTGGACATAGAGGCTCGATCTTGGTCTCTATTTAAACACGAAGATTCGCATTTTATTCGTGCAGTACGTGCCCTGGGTTAATTAAAAAATTTAGTGTAGTTCTGTGCGAAATAAGAATGGATATTTTCGTAAAAATCGAAAACCGTAAGTACTTTAAAAATCCATAAGTAAATAAATATCGGGAGTGAAACGGCGTGCGACGTCTCTCTGGAAAGCAGAAGAACGTAGCTTTCCGGCGATACCAAGTTCGACCGAAAAAATGGAAAATTAGGCCCGCGGCGAGCGCGACAAAAGTAGCTTTTCTCGGATCTTTTAAATTTAAAATTTCACGTATTTACGAAAAATTCTTCCACTTTGACCGCCCGTAGCTCGTTAATCTTTGGAGCTGTAGAAAAATAAAAAAAAAAGACTTTTAGATAATTCATTTTTCTACATTTTCGTTAGGGCGAAGTATTTTGCTCTAGGAGGCCCCGTTTAGAAGATATGGAGGTTTAAAGGTAAAAATGTCAAATTTTTCGCCTTTTCGCACCGCCGCACCTTCCGGCCGATATCTCCGAAACGAAGCGTCGTACGGAATTTTTGAAGATACCGGAGGAAGCGGAAAGAAACGCTCTAGTCCTTTGAGATTTTTTTATTTTGAGCTAGCTCCAGCCGTTTTCGAGTTATAGGCGAAAAACCGAAAAAATGAGTCTCGCTTCGGATTCGAATCAGCGCAAAAACGTGCAATCTTAAAACGTCCGTATTTTTCGAAATACATATTTTTGAGCGCCGTACGGCGTCGCGGCGGAACGGGGAGAGGTTCTAGTTATCGCCAGCCGCAAACTGCGAGGTCGAACTCGAAAATTAGGCCCGGCAGGAGCTAACGAAAATGGTAAATTTTTGACGTTTATGAAATACCAAAACGCCTTCCCCTATTTTCTCTCGTCCCCCTCGACTCCTCATTCCCAAAAATAAGAGGCGAGAGAGATAGGCGATTTTCGTCCGTTAATAAAGAAAAAACCCGGAAAAATACCGGAACCGAGTATAGCCTATACACTACAGAATTCCCTCCCGAAGCATCGGAGGCGGGCGCGGACCGGCGAAATTAAGCGCGTCTTAACATCTCGAATTTTTAAGATCGCAAAGAGGAAGGGGCTCGCACCAACTGGATTTTATTACTATGACTAGAATGGGCTATCGCCCATTCTAGCTCCTCCGGAGGGGTGACAGCTAAAGCTGTCAATGCGAGTGCTCCGCACTCGATTAGGTAACGCTTGAATCATTGTAGAAAGCTTGAATCAATGTAGAAAGCTTGTTTCGATTTCAGATTCGTCATCAGCGAACTGAATAACATCTAGGTACCGATTTTCAGTCGAATCGGTCCATAAATGACACATTTTGTCAGCCATTTTGTTTGCCGCCATATTGAATTTTGTAAATCTGATGTTATATTCGTAATTAGCTATACTAATAACCTGTACGTACCGAGTTTCATTTGAATCGGACGGTAAATAAAAAAGTTAGAATAAATGGCTATGGGGACGCCACCATTTTGAATTCTTTAGCGACGGTCACAGATTCGTGATCTGTAGCCTCGATAACACTCACCGACCTATTTTTGGACGAATGTCACCGTAAATGACAGATTTTATTCAACAATTCGTACAGCCATTTTGAATTTTTCAGTTCCGTAATCATATTCGTTACCATCTACTTTAACAACCTCTAAATACCGAGTTTCAGCCGAATCAGTTGGTAAATAAGAAAGTTACAGTAAATAATGGATAATAGGCTATGGGGACGCCGCCATTTTAAATTTTTCAATTTCGATTTCATATCCACAATCAGCTACTTCAGTAACCTTATAATATCGAGTTTCATTTGAATCGGACGGTAAATAAGGAAGTTACAGTAAATGATGAATATTAAGCTATGGAGACGCCGCCATTTTGAATTTTTGAGATACGATGACATATTAGTGATCTGTGACCTGGATAACACGTACATACTTATTTTCAGACGAATGGCACCGCAAATGGCAAAATTTGTCCTGCAACTCGGCCGCCATTTTGAATTTTTCAATTTCGACGTCATATTCACAATCAGCTACTTCAGTAACTTGAACATACCGAGTTTCATTCGAATCGGTTGGGAAATAAGAAAGTTATAGTAAATAATGGATATTAGGCTATGGAGAGGCAGCCATTTTGAATTTTTGAGTTACGATAACATATTCGTGATCTGTGACCTCGATAACATATACATACCTATTTTCAGACGAACGGCACCGTAAATGGCAAAATGTGTCCGGCAGCTCCGCCGCCATTTTGAATGTTTCAATTTCGATTTCGGATTCGTATTTGGCGACCTCAAAAACCCCCACATACCGATTTTGAGAGGTGTGACGCCAAAATCGACAAACATCGTCCGCCATTTTGGCGCCGCCATCTTGAATTTTGCGATTCTGACGTCATATTCGTGATCAGCGTGGTCGATAATTCCCGAGTACCAAATTTCAGGTCAATCGGACGACAAATAAATTTAATTGCGATTTTCGATGAATTTGGCTCACCCTATATCAGCATTATTTTGCTCACTCTGTAAATTACAAATTACCCAGAATTCCTAGTATATTGCTATGTGCGTTAGTTAAAATGGCGGAAGCAAAAACATGGACTTTCAAAACGGTCATTTCTCAGGAAATAAGTGGAGTTGAAAGGCGTTCTATGTCTCAAATTAATCGGAAAGGATGATATTTTGTTGTGATAGTGGAGTGCGCGGGCCAAATCGGAAATTCGGCCCGGCACGGGCGTGTGAATGTTGGGTTTTTTTGTGAGAAAGTGAAAAACATCTACGTACATATAAATTCATAATTAAGCAATTACTTGGAATAGAAGCTCGTTCTGCGTCTCGATGGAAAGGGGGAGCTTTGCCCTTTCCCGTGATACCAAATTGTATAGGGAAAATCGAAAATTCGGCCTCGCAGGGGCGAGACAAACGTGACAAATTTGAGTGTGTTAAAACGTAACTTAGAAAATTGTAAAACATGAAATCTTAAAACGCTCATATTTTAGTTAATACTGGACATAGAGGCTCGATCTTGGTCTCTATTTGAACACGAAGATTCGCATTTTATTCGTGCAGTACGTGCCCTGGGTTAATAAAAAAATTTAGTGTAGTTCTGTGCGAAATAAGAATGGATATTTTCGTAAAAATCGAAAACCGTAAGTACTTTAAAAATCCATAAGTAAATAAATATCGGGAGTGAAACGGCGTGCGACGTCTCTCTGGAAAGCAGAAGAACGTAGCTTTCCGGCGATACCAAGTTCGAGGGGAAAAATGGAAAATTAGGCCCGCGGCGAGCGCGACAAAAGTAGCTTTTCTCGGATATTTTAAATTTAAAATTTCACGTATTTACGAAAAATTCTTCCACTTTGACCGCCCGTAGCTCGTTAATCTTTGGAGCTGGAGAAAAATAAAAAAAACGACTTTTAGATAATTCATTTTTGTACATTTTCGTTAGGGCGAAGTATTTTGCTCTAGGAGGCCCCGTTTAGAAGTTATGGAGGTTTAAAGGAAAAAATGTCGTATTTTCCGCCATTCTGCACCGCCGCACATTTCGGGCGATATCTCCGAAACGAAAAATGGTACGGAATTTTTGAACATACCGGAGGGAGCGGAAAGACACGCTCTTGTCCTTAGAGATTTTTTTATTTTGAGCTAGCTCCAGCCGTTTTCGAGTTATAGGCGAAAAACCGAAAAAATGAGTGTCGCTTCGGAAACGAAAAAGCGAAAAAACGTGCCATCTTAAAACGTCCGTATTTTTCGAAAAACTTATCGTGGAGCGGCGTACGGCGTCGCGACGGAACGGGCAGAGGTCGTAGTTATAGCTAGCCGCAAGCTGCGAGGTCGAAATCGAAAATTAAGCATAACAGGAACGAAACAAAACGGTAAATTTTTGACGTTTACGAAATACCAAAACGACCTCTCCTATTTTCTCTTTTACCCCTCGACTCCTCATTCCCAAAAAAAGCAGGCGAGAGAGATAGCGGACTTTTACTCGTTAATAACTAAAAAACCACGAAATATACCCGTCCCGGATACGGCCTAAGCGACAGAAAATTCGCCGGCGAATCGAAAGACTCCGGACCCGAGCGGAAAGAGCGCGCCCCCGAAAAGCCTTTGAGGGCTCACTTTCGCCAAATTAAAGGGGTACAGACCCTCCAGATTTTAATATAACGCGGCCTCGCGCCGACCGCGTAGATTTTAAAAATAGAAATTCTACAGAGAATTTAATGATTTTTGGATAAAATACGCTTCAGGATTGACTATCGCGTGGTGTAGTTAATTAGAAAATTTTGATTTGCGCCCTTATATTCATGACGATTCTTTGACGACAAGTGGATTCGTAATCCACAGGGCATAAGTAACATATCTGACAAGGTCATACATTTTACTCTAAAAGTGCCAACGGGATCGAAAACTAAGCGACTTTTGTTAACGCGAGCACTCTACTAGAAAGAAAATTCGCTTTTATTAACCGCAGTAAAAAGAAAATAAATATATTTTTTTCATACTTTTGTGTACTAATGTATGATTTTTTATAATTTCCCACTGAGTGTTGAAAAAAATGCTTGTGCATGTATGGCGATATTTTTTACAGAATGTGGCTAAGAAAAGAAGGTTTTATTCGATGTTAAAATATTGTCCAAGTTGTTCAAGTGTGGGCCACCCTACGAGCGACGTGGTTAGCGTCACTGGTTTCACCTGGCTAGCACAGTAAAGATACGGAGAGCAAAAGGGCGTCGAGTTCAAGGCTTGGGTGCCATTGATTACTTAGTGCAATCAAGGAAAATTGAAGATAAAGATAAACAAAAGACAAAAGTTACATATATACAATAGTACTACTATATTACAAAAAAATGAACTATTGCAGCATCAACGATACTGTATAGCAAAATATTAGACAGAAATATATACAAAAGAAACTATATTACAAGATACTCTATATTACAATTTGCTCAACGGCAAGGCAAATTTGAGGCGTGTACGAGAACCAAAAATATATTACAAAAGATACGTCTCGTAACTTTACCTCAATACTAAAATCATATATTACACAAATTAGATAAACTTGAGATCCTTTACGAGAGACAAAATAACTATATTACAGAAGATAAGTCTCGTAAATTTATCTCAAAATTAAAAATCATATATTACAACAAAATTAGGAACTTGAGATCCTTTACGAGAGACAAAATACTATATTACAACAAATATGTCTCGTAACATTATCTCAAAGTTCATAAACCTTAAACACTCTCGTTACCATCAAAATGGACCACGAATTACTATGTTACCAACAGAAATGCATTACAATACTACGATAAAATATTTACAGATAGGAATCACGATAAAATTAACCACGAAATTAATACTACGATGAAATATGTGCGACAATTTAATGAAGAAAAAAATTATAATAGATTTAGCTTGAATCTCATATTTTAAATTTAGACACTTGGCGTTTATGACCCAAAACTACAATCATGTGAAAATAATCCCTTTTACATGTAGTAATCAAAAGTACTTATCTTTTATTTGGTTATCCTGATTAAGGAAATTCCTTAATGTGATCCTGTTCCCGATGATTATGGATTTAAAGTTGTTTCACATGTGGCTTTTTTAATTCCATTTTGAGGTTATGAAATCGTAAAAGCGTCCGTACAAGATTTGTCGCCAAGACAAAATGAAGAAAATCTCATCGCTCGGAATGTTTTCGTATATCCCAATTCAAAATGTAGTATAGAAAAGTTGACTTCATATGAATATTGTTTGCTTAGTGGAAAACGTAGTAGGTATCGCTAATTGAATGTAGATAATCTCAAATCTTGCTTAAAGCAAATAATATAACGTTGAAATACTTCTACGTTAAAATCATTAGACGTGAATAAGTTTTGTTATTAAGAAATTAATTCTTAATTTATAAGAATATAAGAAAAACCTAAAACAATATTTGAAATGTTAGATGGCATTTACCGGTATAATTATTAAAACCTTACCTCATGTGATCATCACGAGGTTTTTCAAATTCTAACATCCCCATTACAGGTCAAACAAAATTATAAATACGTCTAACTAGTTCAATAGTTCAACGAGAAAGAGTTTCACCCGGCGTTATTTAGTTGAAATATCATTCCTAGTGCGCTATCTAGTATTCGCGAACTTTAACTGCTGACAGATGACGTATGTTCATCATAGTCTAAGGAGTAAGGGCACTCTATTAGTACTAAAGTTTGTGGGAATAATATTGAATAATATTTCCGATAACTTATAATTTTTCTAATAAATATTAACAGTGTAACGAAGGATGCTATTGAGCATTCCACATGTTACAAGAAATAAGAGAAATAAAATTTTAAAATGTCCGAGCCTCGAATTTTTAAATATCAATAACGGTAATACATCTTCGGTAAGTATAATAATAATAATGATATAAAACTTAAATATGTTCTGATACGTAGTAAGGAAGTTGTGTCCAAAGGAAATGTGGGCCATAAGAGGTTTATTACTATGTATGCACTTCAGTAATTAAGGGCTACCGAGAGGGCTACAGACAAACTATATTCATTCTTGAATGGGCAAGGGGGCTTCCATCACCGTTATAGCCGAGCTCCTATGACAAAAAAGGTACCACGTCGAACACCTCAACTTTAAAAAGTGAAAATGGTTGCAAGACGTAAAAATCACGTTACTCCCGCCAGACTAGTAAAAGTTTCTTAATTGTTATTTTTTATGAATTTTTGAATTTAGCTAAAAGAAAAAAACACCTGCTTGAAATGTTCGCAATTTGTGGTAAATAATGAACCATTTTTGAAAAAAAATGTCTGTCTGACAATTTTTGTTAATTATCTTCTGACGTACCTTTTGTTGTAAATTATTTTTTTTAAGAAAGTACACTTCTTTGATTTTCGTCTTAAAATGAAGTTTAAGATCTTTCCTATCTATTACAACTTGTCCGGCTGACAATTTTTGTTAATTAATTTGTCAGACTTAATTTTAACTACGCAGAGCATCCATACATCAGGATCAATCACTGGGATCACATGATACCTCCTTAAAAAAACAACAACTGAAGTTTAAGAACTCCTCTATGCGTAAAAATTTTTCTGTTATTGAAAAGATATTTTTACCATGTCAGATATTAAAATATGTGGTCGAGGCAGTTAAAAATGAAGTCTGTCGTAGTGAAAAACATTTTTTCGCTGACAGACAAATCAATTTTTGTGCATAAAAGATATCTCAAACTTAATTACAGAAAAAAAATTAGGTGGTGTTTTGACGCGGCCATTGTAGAAGCTTATTTAAAAAAAGTGTTGTTATTTTAAGGAGGTGTTATGAGATCCCAGTGATTGATTCTGATGCATAGATGTTGCGCATTCAAAATTAAGTCTGACAAATTAATTAACAAAAAGTTTTGAGTTTACTCAATGTTGTGGTTTCAAATCTGAAAAAGTGTTGGCAATAAGGAGTTCCACAACGTTAAATTCTGGGGCCGTTACTTGTTATTATATTTATTAATGATATAACAACTGGTTAATGTTAACTATGTACTGTGTGCAGATGATCTTAAACGCACACTGAAGTTAAGTCCACCATCTTAGACTGTTAAAAATTACAAGTTAGTTCGATTAAATTGAATGACTGGTGTGATAGAAATCATCTACTATTAAATGTCGGTAAATGCAATATTGTGTCCTATTCTTGACGTAAAATTACTGAATTATTTAACCATAAGCTTGACGATAACATTCTGAATAATGCCCGTTGGATCTTCTTATTCATAATGTCTTTCCAGACGTTTTGTGATTCATGTAATGGTTTAGTTGTAGTTCGCCTTCCTTTGCTGTACAACATGTTCAACATCCTCACGTCATCTATGGCGACTGTCTGTTAGGTCCACGGTCTCCACAAAGCTCTGTCTCATTAGCTCTTTGGTTCCATCAGCCCAACGTTTTGGTGGAGGTCCTTCGCCCTTCGCCTCTTGCCATATGATTTGCTCTGGACACTTAACCGCTCTATTGTTTTCCATGTGGTTGATATGACATAAAAATGAGAGTCGAGAAAATACTGCCTGCAACCGAGACGTCCTTAATAAGTTACTCCTCACTTCGGATCCTCTTCTCAATGGAATGAGAGAAATTCCCATAAATAGATCGGATTTCCTTTTTAAAGGAAACTTTGGATATGTTACTTGAATTAGATATACCGCCAAGTCAAGTGCATTTTCAAGATCAGGCGAAGCAGAAGAAGCACATTCAGGCGAGGAGGGTATGGTCTCGGACAGAAACATAATTTCGGACGAAGGCCAGCTAGATTGGCCAAATACTCCACTGTGAAGCGCTTGATTCACAGTGGGCGGCTGTTGCTAAAAGTGCAGAAAGCAAATAGTCCAGTCGATAAAGTAAAAATTACACCAGAAGCTCGCAAAAAATGTTATTTGAGGTTTTCCTTCAGTAACTGTTAGTGGGAGGATTAAACATCACAAAACCACAAAAATCAGTTCTGGGGGTGCCGCGCAACCCCCCGTTGAAGATATAAAAAATTGCTCATCATGAAAAAGAAAGCTTGACCAAGTGCCTAAAAAACGTCCTCTTGCAATTTTCCTGTATATGCCATGATTTTCGAGAAAATCAATATTGACACAAATTGCAAAATTTGTATTTTTAATGCGCCCGAATTTTCCTTTCTTTGAAATTTTTTGTGCGCCGCCTATAGAAAAATTGCTCGAAAACCAAACAAGCTAGGAAGAAAAATCAAAATGAGTTTTAAAGGGGATATAAAATATTCTCTTGTGTTTCTATTTTTGATGGCTATTGATATTTATTAGTATGTAAAAATAACAATGTAATATAGATGTTATCTCTTGATTTTTTGTGCATCTAATTATTCACAGGCGCATAAAAAATAACTGACTTTAATATAAGTTATAAATCCATCATCTTTTAGTTCAAGGTAGTACTTCAATGCAGAAAAAGTTAGGAATAAAAATATTCACAAATTTACCAGCACGTTGAAGTTAGCTAAAAAAAAATCCAAAAAGGCTGCATATTCAATTTTTTGATGATATTTTTTTATGCACGTTTTTAACTATTAAATGATTAGAATGTTTGGGTCTTTCTTTCATTTTTAGGAAACAATAAAAAGTGGCCAAAATTTGGCTAACTTCAACTGGTTTGTAATTTCAACTTTGGCTGGTTTTGTAAATGTGAATATTTTTATTCCTAACTTTTTCTGCATTAAAGTAATACCTTGAACTAAAAGATAATGCATTTATAATTTATATTCAAATTAGTTGTTTTTTATGGGCCTGTGAATAGTTAAAAGCGCAAATATCAAGAGGTAACTATATTATATTGAAATTTTTATATACTAATATATATCAACAGCCATCAAAAATGGAAACACAAGAGAGTATTTTATATCCCCTTTAAAACCCATTTTGATTTTTCTTCCTAGCTTGTTTGGTTTTCGAGCAATTCAATTTTTTTATAGGCCGCGCGCAAAAAATATCAAATAAACGAAAATTCATACACAATAGAGAGATATTGCAACTTCGGTTTACAGATCCTTTAATAAAAGTTTCCTTTAATTTGACATGTACGCATGCGCATTGAAAATATCGTTAAGCATTTTCTTTTAATAAAATACAGGCATCCCGTATTTAACTTAAATACGGGCAAGGCTTTCCTTTATTAAAAGCAACTTAATTTTGACACATTTAGGAACTTTTTGTCGAAACTTGCACCAGACGAAAATTCCCTAAGGAAATTGTTACTTTTGTTGGCGATAATGGCACAAGAAAAAGATAAAAACGTGTGAGATTCAAATATGAGGAAGACGTAATTTCGCAATAGTATTATATCCCATCTTTGAAAACGAAAATTAACTTCTATTTCATCGTCAGTCATATTATTTAAATCGAAGTTCACGGGGTCTACAGCGTTAATTTGTTCATTACCGATATAAATATCAATTATGTTACCTATATAGAAGGAACATTTCAATTTCTTCATCATTAACACCAGCTAGGATAGCTACTTCTAATTGTTCTTCCATATTCATTTTAAACTCGAGCAAATGCTAATAATACCGGCAATGCCCAATTTGGATTTGTTAGGTTAGGGAAAATTGTCAAAATAAAGTATCAACATAAGGTATGAGGAGGACACCGTTGCAATAACTCACTTTAAAAATGGGTGATAAATTGGAATACAGGATACTTTATTTAAAGTTTCTTTTAATAAAGTCAGCCCTTTTTCGTTTTGCAATAACTCTCTATTAAAAATACAAATTTTGCAATTTTTTTCAATATCGATTTTCTCGAAAATCATGGCATATACAAGAAAAATTTTTAAGAGGACTTTAGAAAATTAGTCTTTCTTTTTTACGATGAGCAATTTTTTTATATCTTCAACGGTTAATGAGTTATCAGTAAAGTAATGCTTTTTTCACCGAAGGAGTGGTTTTTTAGGGGGGTTGCGCGGCACCCCCAGAACTGATATTTGTGGTTTTGTGATTTATAATCCCTCCACTAACAGTTACTGAAGGAAAATCTCAGATAACATTTGTTGTTATGGAATATATTGTTATTTAAATAAATAAATAATTTTTCCTTGTTATTTTGAGTATTTAGATATCTTTAATATAGTCACATAGTAGTGGCGGTTAATCTAGCCGAATCGTAAAACGGGATCTTCTGATAAAAATACGAGGATTTCCATACGTCATGAATAATTGAGGAATTTAAATTTCCCCCGTTCCAATTAAGGTGGCTAAGAGGTTAGCGAGTGGATTAAGTATTTTTAATACCGCCCATCATCCCTGTCTCAAACCAGTGATATTTTATGCAAGCGGTGTGTATCATCTACATGAATAATTTAGTATGAAAGAGATTTTAATGCGAAAATCTCGACGACGAAAAACGCTATTCGTATACCTGCAGTCAACAGACTTTAATCTACACTGGGTGGCAACGACTACGTTTTACTCTTTATTTAAAATTTAAACTTGTTTGATTAGTGTTTATCTTTCGAATATACTTTTATTATTAAGCTGGCGATTTCAAAGAGAGAGACATCCGATATTGAAATATTTATTATGTTTGGACATGGTTTTTTTCTTGGTATGTATATTTAAAAAAATATGTATAAGACTACCTAAAGAGAATCATAACAAGACTATTACTAAGAATTTTTAGTGCGGTTGCCAAACTGTATATTTTCACCGATGTGAACTTGGCAGCTAAAAGATAGCAGCCAAAATGACGGAAACGCCTGAAGGTACATAGGCGTGCAATAAAAATAAAAAAGGGGTATTTTTTTAATTAGATCCTAATCTAAGAAATTAGCAATTACTAGTGGAGAAAGGTTCAATAATTATTGACCACAAATATTGTCCACACCTCACTCCATTGATATATAAAATTCTTAAATTAAATGGATATAATTTTAAAATGTCATGAAGAAACAAGGTATAACTTTGAAATTCACAGGAGAGCCAGAAAATGATGTAACAAGTAAACGCTGCACTAAAATAACTTATTTGGCAGCCACCCAAATCCACCCCCGAACAAATACATAATTCACAAATTGCACGAAGGAAACGAGTTATCACTTTGAAATTGACAGGAGAGCTAGGAAATCATATACCAAATCCTCTGGATGTAGTACAATTTACTTGGGAGCCATTGAAGGGTTCAAAAGCCACCCCCGAACAAATACATAATTCTCCAATCGCACGAAGGAAACGAGTTATCACTTTGAAATTGACAGGAGACCTAGAAAATCTTATACTAAGCCATGTAGATGTAGTACAATTTCCTTGGGGGCCGTTGAAGGGTTCAAAAATCACCCCCGAAAAAATACATAATTCTCAAACAGCAAGAAGGAAACGAGTTATCACATTGAAATTGACAGGAGAGCTAGAAAATTATATACAGAACCCTGTGAATGTAGTACAATTTACTTGGGAGCTGTCTAAGAGTTCAAAAACCACCCCCGAAGAAATGCAATATTCTCAAACAGCAAGAAGGAAACGAGTTATCACATAACTTGCTTGCTTGCACTTCTTGCTGTTTGAGAATATTGTATTTCTTCGGGGGTGGTTTTTGAACCCTTAGACGGCTGTTTGAGAATATTGTATTTCTTCGGGGGTGGTTTTGAACCCTTAGACGGCTCCCAAGTAAATTGTACTACAGTCACAGGGTTCAGTATATGATTCTAGCTCTCCTATCAATTTCAAAGAGAATTTTGTATTTCTTCGGGGGTGGTTTTTGAACCCTTAGACGGCTCCCAAGTAAATTGTGCTAGGTTCATAGGGTTCAGTATATGATTCTCTAGCTCTCCTGGCAATTTCAAAGTGATAACTCGTTTCCTTCTTGCTGCTTGAGAAATATGTATTTCTTCGGGGGTGGTATTTGAACCCTTAGACGGCTCCCAAGTAAATTGTACTACAGTCACAGGGTTCAGTATGTGATTTTCTAGCTCTCCTGTCAATTTCAAAGTGATAACTCATATCCTTCTTGCTGTTTGAGAATTTTATATTTCTTCGGGGGTGGTTTTTGAACCCTTAGATGGCTCCCAAGTAAATTGTACTACATTCATAGGGTGCAGTATATGATTTTCTAGCTCTCCTGTCAATTTCAAAGTGATAACTCGTTTCCTTCGTGCGATTTGTAGATTATGTATTTGTTCGGGGGTGGATTTGGGTGGCTGCCAAATAAGTTATTTTAGTGCAGCGTTTACTTGTTAGTTCAAACAGGTCCGTATTAAATAAATTTGAAATTTGTTTTTTTGGAAACAGCACGTTCAGAAAGTAACCAATGGAGCATAACTTACCAAGTACCTATTATTAAAGCGTAGACTTATTACACTCGTGATAACATACACTGTCAGTATGTATTGGCCAAAGGTCGAATACATTACTACCGAAAAAAAAGCAGGGCTCTTCAAAATGTTACCCGTATTTGCACTTGGGTATTTTTCAACCCATTTTTCAACACATTTTTCACGGTATGTTTTTTTAACCTGTGTTCATGTAAAATTATTATTTCAGGTCCGGATATAGCCAGCATGGGTTTGGCAAATTCCCTGGACGACACATCGAATGCTTTTCAACCTTCCACGGCGTTTGAAGTCGACTTAACGTTCGATGATATCGACGATGCCGAATTGGATACCTATATCATGACCGACCACGAATTCGAATGTAAGAAGGGTTTGTGGCATCAGAGGAACGCCGCATATTTAGAGGAACAGAAAGGTAAGTTTTTAAATTATGTATTTTGCTCATTGCACACGATTACACAATACTTTAAGACACGCAGTATTGGAAAATTGGTTAAAACAACTACTCCTCTAGGTATTACTAAGAGGCCATTGATTTACATGACAGTATTTTAAAATAGAACAGGAATTGAATAAAACGTAGTCTAGTTTCATTTTACGCAGTGCTGCCGAGATTATCTTTGCTTAATAGTTTTGTTCAAAGTATCGTAATGATATTATGAAGTCAAATTAATATATCGCCCAATACATGTATCTTGTATAAGTATTTTGGTGTTCTTAATCAAATACCTTAGCGACATTTTGCTCTAAAATTATTATAATAAAACATGGCAGTTCACACGCTTTTAGCGCCCACACTATATGACGGATATGATCGATTTCAATATGGAGTATTCTAGCTGATATTTTACATAGCACCAAATTTGAAATAAATATTTTTAATCTAACAGAAGCTATAACAGACTTTTTTCATAATTTAAATTCAACGTGTTGTACTTCTCTCCATTTGTTTAATGCACATAAAAAGAGTAAAAAAACTAGTCCTCAGAATATCAAAGTCGGCACAATTACTACTGACAAGAGTACTACAGTGCCTTTCATCAAATTTTTGGGTACTAGAATGAACAAAATAATATTAGAAATTTAATAATCGCGTTTTCGACAGAAACTTAATAACGGAAATTTTCTTTGGGCCATAATTAAATAAACAATATTTATAAATATACACATTTCTCAGAATGTTGCCATTAAAATTCTGCATCACAACAAAGGTCAAATATTTTTATTAATCTGTTTACACATGCCAAAACCCTAATGAAGGTTAATGGAACTGCTGCATCGCTCATAAAAATGACTATTTGGATAACTAAAAACGACTAAAAGCTTTATACATTAAAAAATGTAATGACTACTTTCATGTAAACATAAAATTGTGGCGTCGTGAAAAATTCCAAAGCATCAGATGCTTTGCCGCTGAAAATAATTGTTTAAATGCATTTAATTGTGTGTTGTTTTCATTCTCTATTTTAAAAATGTATCCGAGACCATAATTAATTAAAACATAAATTTCTTCATATAAGAAGGTATATACTATATACCACAATAATACTTGTTAGTGCGAAAAAGCTAACCGCATCGTTACTGTCAACCTCTTCCTTTTCATCATCATCATAACAAATTTTATTTAAATTAATAATATACAAACATTGCCTCCCCGAATCGCAATCCGGAGCCAACCAGACAACCACGTCGCGCAGCGTCGTGGTGTACGTAGGGTTGGGCGGATCACGACCGGTTGGGCCCAATAAAATTAATACAAAAAGTTAAAACTCCTGCCGTCGGTGGCGGCTTAAAATTAACATTATAGTTAATAATAAATATATGTGTTACAAGATTTAAAACATTTAAAATTAACACTCTAAAAACTGTTGGGACACAAGATACTAAACGCTATTAAATTTTGATTTCGGGCACTGGGGAAAAAATTCAACGAAAAAACCCGTTCGAAGCAATTGGACCCAACGATTTACCCGCTGTTGGGAAGGTAGGGAAAGCGAAGAATTAAGATTTTTTAATAGTTACAATTTTTAAAAAGTTTTTCGGTCTAAAACGAATTTGATTGATTGATTGATTTGCCAGCGTAAGGTGGGCATTGCTGCCGATTCCGGGCATCCATGGAGGTTCGTCGAACACGCCCAACGGACGGCCAAACCGCCTGCCGGAACAAAATCTCGAATGTTTTATATACCGCCGTCCAACCCGGCTGCATACGCCGGGTTGGACATTGGGCATGCTTGTTGTCAGCAGCGAGAGTCGCATGACGCATGGGCTGGGAATATAGGATGGGAAGTGTAGGTGTTCGTGAGATGCCTCTTTTAAGTTTCCATGCTTCTATTAAGTTTCCATCTGTCATCATCGGTTGGGGTGTGCAGGTGTTTGCGAGATGCTTCTTATCAGTTTCCATGCTTCTTTTAAGTTTCCATCTATCGTCATCTCTTTATTTTTCTTCTTCTAAGTTTTCTGTTTCTTCTGTTTCTGAATCTGGCAGCTTTCATTTTTTTTGTTTTGTTTTTATTTATTAACCGTTCCACAGGTAAATATCCATTTACAGTGGAGTTGTTGGAAAGGGCCCTATCTCGCGATAACAATTTTTTTTTGCGCGTCATGAGAAAAGAGGTCCGAGGGGATAATTTGCTCACCCTGTATGTCGTTTCTTTGAGACAATCGGTTTCAATTTCCGCCTTCCAAATTAATAATAAAATATTATGTTTTGAATCAATAAATCAAGCTGATAAAAATTAAGATGGTAAAGATCAGATAGAAAGATAGAAAAGAATAATATCAATTAAATCAGATAAAATGAAATAAATTAATTTATCTGTCTTTCTGCAGCATCTTGTGATTGCTGTTTTATTTTATTTCCTTTCATTTTCTTTCTTGGGTTGAGTTGATTTTGTCCATTTAAAAACTTCCCACTGTATACAATTACTTTAGGTCACAACACAGCTATATTGCTTTGTAAACATATGTGCCCATTTTGACACTGACTATGCTATGATTTATTGCCCATGAACCACTTAAAAAGTATCTTGTTGGGTCGTCTAGGGTGTACGTAGGGACACTGCACTTCACTTGAGCTTGTTTGCTTTATTTGATTTAATATTATTAGAGAATCTTATAATTATTAATTCCATATGAACTCTGTTTTTCTATTGAGGCGCTTCATTTCACGCATAATTTCTTAATCTATCGGTGGCTGAAATTTTTTCGAGTTTAACAGGGTTTTTACCGCTTTTTAGAGAGCGTCTTAAAAAACACGTATATTCACGACGACACTTGGACAGCATTAAACAGAAAGGAATCAACACACTCAGCTAAAATCAAGAAACAAGCTTGCAAAGAAAGGTTTTGCATCTTAATTACAATATTAAAACTACACCATTAAATTCTTATATGAAAAATGAGTTGAACTTTTTCAGCTGAACACACATTACGATATTCTACATTTAAATAAATTAAGAAACCAATTTTTTAAATTTTGTGGGTTGGCTCCTTTATGTTTAATGCCGTCCACTTAACGCACCCTTTTCGGTCTAAAATGAATTTAGAACAAAAAAGGACAAAATGACAAAAAAAAAACAAAAAGACAAAAAATTGACAAACAGGCAAAAGGGGGAAAGAATAGATAAATATATAAAGGTGTGAAGAGAAAAGTGTGTGATAATTGAATTAAAACAATTTTAAAAAGGAAGTTCCGTATTTATGTTTTTCTTTATTTGTCAATCATTACTCTGGAATGACAAGCGATTCCACGAAATCCTTTGCAAGCGCAGAGTATGGTCCAGCAGTAGTTCCACATTTAGTTTCATCAAGCTATGATTAATATAAAGTGGGCAAATAGAGGAAACACGGTTTTTCCGTTTGAGAATTTGATGAATGCGGCAGGGATAAAATTGTGTTAAAATTGGCAGTTCGGTATTTTTCGGAAGATACTAAATCTGATATCGAACGTTAAAAATTAAAACTGGTGAATCCAATATAATATGACTGCCATACTTGCAAAACGGTTGCAGATTTACATGAAATTTAGTACATGAAGATATCGTGAAATAAAAAGTTATGCACGGGGATGGAGTTAAAATAGGTTTTGAGCTGGAATAAAGTAAACTTTATGTGAAAGGACTCTGCGTAGAACATATTATGGAAAATAGCTATGTGGTACATCTAACCATCCTGATCAAAAGTCTTCAGGGGCACGAGGCTCCAAATGATTTACTTTTAGCTCCAGAGCCTCAGGATCGTAAAAAAATGTAATGTTAGCATCAAAATGTTTATTAATTAATTTAAATCAATTTTGTCAATGATTTGTACCTAAAAAGTACTGCTAAATTGAAAATACCCCAGATTTTGTTAGCCAAAAATTAGAACATAACACTTTTTGTAAAGCGCGTACCCGCCCGCACTATCGTAGCACTTTCGAATACCTTTTCGCTGAGCTTAGTTCTGAACGTATTTGCACAGGCTGTGATAGACAACGATAGTGTTGTCTTAATCAAAAGAGAGACATATTTTTTCCGGTAAAATTTCGCCCTCTTTCTGTTTGTCCTCTTAATATTTTCAGAAAAAATCAAACTTCTGTTTCTTCTGTTTCTGAATCTAGTAGTGTGCACCTCCTTATGTCACCTTTGTCAAACGTTTCACAGGTAAATAGCTATTTACAGTGAAAGTGCCCCGAGAGAACATTTGAGAGACCTTGTATACCGATCCGCCAACATAAAGTAAAATAAAAAGCAAAATCTGCAAATAATAAAAAGGAGATATAGGAGAACATTTTGGACGCTCTGTATATCAAGCAGACCTCAACTCCTTTGACCTGAGAGACATTTTTGTATATTTATGCATCTAATTTGTTAAATAAAAAAATGCACAAGAGTTAAGCCGGTAAATTTTTCAAATTTTCGCATCAATCAATTTGAGAATATCCTGAAAATTCTGTAAAATTTTCAGAGGGTTCAGAATATTTTCGAAACAAAAATCTAAATGCTGGACTATAGAATTTACCAATTTTCAGTAATGCAAAAATTTTCGTAGAACAAATTTTTAGTTTTTTGCAATAGTGAGCAGAGTAATGACGCCCTCTACATTTAGATCCACGAATTCATTTCGGTTAATGTACGCAATTTTCAAAACTATATCTTCAAGTGCACACCCTATGATTGAATTTGTGGCTCCTGATTCCCGGCTATTAAGAGCTAATGGTCAATTTGGTATCATCACAGAAATCCGATACTGCTCGTGATTTCCAGGTCAGTGAAAGTGCCCTACTAATTGAGCTTGCGACTGTAAATTTTAGGGTATTGTAATGGTGTAATTAAACTATAAATTACATCGTAGTCAATAACACTTAATACTTCAAGTGTTACTTGTCAATTGGGCGTCCGCCAGGTCAATGCTAAACTAATTATATTTTTTATGCTGATGAATCAGAACAACGATTGCTAATTAGTTGGGACATTTATTGCAAATACGAGGTTTAATTAGCGATGCCATTTAGGCTATTGTTCGCTCGAGAATGGGAAATTCACCTGGGAGAAGATAGGAATAATTAAGGTAATTGTACGTTAATAATTATTCTACACTATACTACATTTTTACTGCACAGAACAAAGTATTATTCAGTGAACACGGTAGTCTTGCTCCGTTTAGTTTGATAATATAGTTTGAATATCTTGAGGTTCTCACAAAGGAGAGTAACTTTATTGAGTAACAGTATTGAATGTAATGACTGGGGTTATGTTTCCTTATAGACATGATAAATTAGGCATTGCCATTGGTATACTGCCCTCCTTATCAAGAAGGTCGTATCTGACAATTGGGTCAAAAAAGGGTTAAGACATTTTTAGGTACTGTTTCATCATTTTACATCTATAGTACTAGAAATAAAAGTCGTAAGTCAGTATTTACCGATTTAAAAGTAAATTATTTATTATTTGTTTGCTTATAGTAATGAAACATATTCTTTATAGGATTTTGCAAACAGCGAAAAGAAAAACTATCTATGAGAACTAAAGGAAAAACTATATGTAAAAATATTAATGAAATCTTTGCATTTTTCGATAACCTGACTTCTGGTTATGCTAACAAGTAAAAATTCTTATTTGCCATTCTCATTTTAACACTAGCATCCAACATAGTCCCCTACGACTAGGCAGGCTGAACTAGTATCTACATGATCCTCTACGATATGTAAATTCAGTTAAAAATGAGAACAAAGGCCTGAAATTTATTTACGTACCTTGTCTTTAAAATTTTTTTCATTCTAATGAATTACATTTTCATAAAATCTCATTCAGTTTCTTTAGGCTTTTCTGATGAGTCCACAATAAGGACGAAAAACGTTTCAAGGGCTAAGCATTTCCAAGAAACTTATGTGACTTATGCTAAGAGGAATTGTCGTATATTACAAATTAACTGTCAGATACAGTTATTCCATTTAGCACTGGAGCATTAAAAGAGTTCAGTGATCCCAGTAAAATTCGTCGTATGTGACTTATGCTAAGAAGAGTCGTATATTACAATTAAACCGTAGAGGAAGTTTCTTTAGATTAATTAGAAATATTATGAATTGAGAAGTTTTAGAGTTTAGTATTTCGTTACCTAACTTGTGCTTTGTTTTTTGACAGTACCATAAATTATTTTGACAGATATGATTTTTCTTAGTACCTATAACAAAAATCGGCAAGGAAAAAAGTCGTACTGCATTTCCCTAGCAGTGTGGCCTTGAAAATATACAAAACTTTTCAAAAGAATAGCTTTCCTATGTATTTACTTCATGCTATACCCACATAGCAAGCACCGGTAGTTTTAGATAAGAAAAATATCTTCTTCATTACAACACGTTTTTCTCGAAACAATAAAAAGTGCAGATACGACCTTCTTGATTAGGAGGGCAGTATAGTACGGAGTGTATCTCAATTACTTTGCAGACTCCGTCGATATTAAAGTACATGATCAAAATCGAGACCGTGGTTACTTTTCTCATTTCTAGGTGGTTGTATCCCTTTCCCTGTATATCACAAACAGAATATTTCACAATTGAACCTTTCTCAATTTTAGATTGAACTTTTCTAAGTATCGAGTAATAAAAACATTATTTCTTAAACTTAGACACTATATTTACAGACAATAAAAACAAATGAATCAAGAAACACAAACATTTAACGATGAAATAAATTAACAAACGATAATTACGCAATACAAGAAAATGAAGTGGCCCGCAGCAATTTCAAATATTGAGGTGAATTGTGGGCCGAATACTCTTAGGTAAATTACATCACATGGATTTACGTTATAACCGACAAAATACCGAACAAATTTACATAAACTCTAAAACTGAAACGGGTTGGCGACACAAGCACAGAGTAGTAAAAATACAGAGTTTGCACTCAATGCTATTCCCTATGTTCACAGCACAGTTTAATAATATACAGTTGGGTCAATTTCCCTAATTTTTGTCCATGACACCCCACTCTTGCCATCGACGCGTGGGCTACACTCAGTATGAAACAAGTTAGTTCTCGATTACAGCGCGCGAATAGGAGTGTTGGGTACTGGATTTTAAAACTGGCGCCATTCCCCGCTGTGCGCGTGGTTTTGCGCACTCGGTCTGGTCTGGTCTAGAGCATAAAAAACGAAACCAAGTCCCATTTTTTCTGCATAGACTAGATAGGGGGTGAGTCTACTGTATATTTCTCTACTGTGGTTCGCAGTTTCATTTTTTGTTGTGTGACATACCCCCCAGATTATGCGCAGAAGATGTTTCTGCGATAGACAGGGTGGACTTCAGCTCAAGAGTTACTTCAGGCAGGGGTGGAATTAATTATTTATTCACATGAAATATGAACCGAACTTTACTCAATTATGTACAATTTAAAAGAGACAATAATATTTTATTTCACAATATTTCATGGAAGATCCACAAGACAATACATACATTTGAAAAACCTTTCGTCCAGTCGTACTTTAATCTTATTAATTAGAAGAACATTTCTTTACGTGGGTAAATGATTGTACAAGAATATAACCAAATATTAAAAATTGTATTTCAGGATTGTTGTAAAAAGATAGGTTAACACAAAAATGATTGTTGAAAATTTGTACCGTCGTGAACAAAAAAAAAAGTCTTTTAACATATTTTTTCTAAAATCTAGTTGTGTACATCTAAGCTTGATTTTTGTGATATTGTCAGTTACTTGTCAAAATTCATTGCAAGATTCAAATAGAGACAGATTTATAGATAGAAATAAATAGTTGCCCTATTCTTTTTTGCTCACGACAGTGCTTTTAAATTATTCAAAAGATGCATAGAATAAAGCTTTGTAAGTTAAGTTTCTAAAATTTCCCTAGCAATAGTTTTCAATATTTTCATATTAAGACTTTCCAATGTTATCTAGGAATAAACCATCAACTTTTGATTTTTAAAATTAACACTCAGAGGTCAAAAAAATATATATTTATATAAATACATAAGCGTACAGCTGTTAACAATATAACACATTATACCCCGAGAGCTAGCGTCACAGAAATTTGTACTATTTGTAAATGGACAGAATATGTCTTAATAGGTTGTTGATGATCCATTGAATACTCGTCCATCAGCCTGCCGGGCTGGGAGCGCTACGTTTGGCGGCGAGGGGCGGTTTAGTCAATGACCTGACAGCGATACTGTTACAAATGTCAAAAAACCGTTTTTGATTATCTTGTGCCGAGCCAAATTTCCGGTTTTACCGTCGCAATTTACGACACCGACAAAACACAGATCTTTCTTTTTCCGTAGAGATATCACACGATCCTCCACCCGACGTATTTATTTAGTTCTTAACGTTTCAAAAATTAATTGATGTCTTTGAAGTTTTGCCTTCTCCGAGATTATAGTCAATTTTAGGTTTGAGATCCGCCGTAGCCGAACGTGCTAAGCGGCACTACTTTTAAGTGGATTCCCGACTTCGAATCCCGCCCAGGGCTACTTTTTTTATTATTATTTTTTATTTTTGGCACATATTTTTTATTCTATAATTGCTCTTGGCTTATTTCTATGCGACTAACGTGTTAAAATTATAAATTTGTGTCATTTTTTCTGCTTTTTTGGTGATACATAGGGTAATAATCTTTAAATAATCTTTCTAGTTTTCTATTCCTCAGTAGGTTTGCTGGTGTACCGGCTAGAAGTCCAGATTCCCAAACAGGAGATCGGGTTCGGATCTTGCGCCCGGAGATTTTTTTTTACCTTTTTTTACATTTCCGGTCATAATTTGATGCTCATATATTACCTATATATCACATGAGTAATTTTTTTTATTTTCATATTTGCCTAATTAAAGAGGGTTTCTCGGAGCTTCATTCAGTGTCAAAATAATTTTGTAGGAAATCGATACAAAAAATTGTGCGAGAAAATTTATAATTTAAATTCGGGTTTAATCAATCGATAGAAGCCGAATCTACAAAAACTTGATGCATTTTTGTTGAAGAAAACATACAGGGTTCGTCAAAATGAAAAAAAGAAATTAAAACATTTGATCTTTATGGTCGGAGTAGACTGAAATTCGGTATGTGAGGATTATCGATGTCGCAGATTACAAATATAGGATCGAAACTTAAAAGTTCAAAATGTTGGCGTCAACATGGCATGACAAGTTTTATCATTTATCAAATGACTCGACTAAAAATCGGTATTTGAATGTAATCAAGGTCGCCGATTACAAATTTTCGATCGAAATTTAACAATTCAAAATGGCGGCGTCAACATGGCTGACAAATTTTATCATTTACCAAATTATGACCGAAAATGTAAAAAAGGTAAAAAAAAAAGAAATCCGGGTGCGTGGTTTGAACCCGGATCTCCTGTTTGGGAATCAGGACTTCTTGCCGTTACACCAACAAACCTACTGAGAAATGGAAAACTAGAAAGATTATTTAAATATCATTTCCCTACGTATCACCAAAAAATCAGAAAAAATGACAAACATTTATAATTTTAACACGTTACTCGCATAGAAATAAGCCAAAAGCAATTATAGAATAAAAAATATGTGCCAAAAATTAAAAAAATAATGAATAAAAAAGTAGCCCTGGGCGGGATTCGAAGTCGGGAATCCACTTAAACGTAGTCGCCGCTTAGCACGTTCGGCTACGCGGATCTCAAACTTAAAATTGACTATAATCTCGGAGAAGGCAAAACTTCAAAAACATCAATTTTTGAAACGTTAAGACTAAATAAATACGTCGGGTGGAGGATCGTGTGATATCTCTACGGAAAAAGAAAGATTGGTATTTTGTCGGTGTCGTAAATTGCGACGGCAAGACCGGAAATTCGGCTCGGTACGAGATAATCAAAAACGGATTTTTTGACATTTGTAACAGTACCGCTGTCAGGTCATGGACTAAACCGTCCCTCGCCGCCAAACGCAGCGCTCCCAGCCCGGTAGACTGATGGCCGGGTATTCAATGGATCATCGACAACCTATTAAGACATATTCTGTCCATTTAGAAATAGTACATCCCTTGTGACGCTAGCTCTCGGTCTATTACAAGTGGACAAGTATACAGTGTACATTTATTGTGAATCAAATTAAAAAGAAAACGGAGATCAACAAAAATATACTTAGATGTCTCGATAACTAAATATTCAAAATAAATGTTATTACAATAATTTTCATAAACAATGATAAAATACATATACATTTTAACAATTCTTGCCAATGTTTCCACAAAAATAGACAAAGTTGCAGCTACTACCGAGCCTGTTTTCTCACATCGTTCTAACAAGGTCCATGAGAAGAGTCTATCATAAGTCGGTGGATGAACTGCTGTTCCTGATGAAGTTCCCCTTTCCATAGGGCTATTATGCTTTAATTGATATACTTCTGCTTCCAATTTCTTCATTTTACTTTCCACGTCGTCCTTTACTTTTTTTACTTCTACTCTGATTTCTTCAATTCCTTTCATTTCATCCTTAAACTCTTTAAACGATTTTTCCTACAATTCTCTGTCTAATTTAATTTCTTCCAAAAAATTTTGAAGCCCCGTATATTCCTCCTGTTTTTCTTCTAGCCGTCTCTTCTCATCTTTTTGCCTTTCTTCTTGTCTTCTATTCTTTTCTTCTAACTGGATTTTCAATAATCCAGTCATCATTCCCAACATTTCTCTCATGCATCCATGTTGCTTACTTTAGATATAGTTTCTGGCATAGAACGATCCACAGCTTTTTACATCTGTTCAATTTCATCTCAGATTTCAGTGATTCCACTTCTGGCACCAATTGTAACGTTTCTAGTTCTTTTAAATCAAAGATAATCTGCAGAAAATGATTTATTAAAAAATGACAACGCCATTAACTAAAAAACTGTTCTAATTGTCATTCCCTCTTTTATTTTTTATCCCTGCTGTACAAATGTTATATTTTTGAAATCAGCGAAAAATTATTGTGATTCTCGTGTTCCATTTAAAATAAAGATGTAATACCCTCTGTACGGTTAGAATTGAACGTCATTATATTCACAATATGACGCATAAAAACTTGCTGAAAGATTATTTAATTTGGTTTTTGAAATTCTCGAATAGGTCCAGAAAGAACAAAGTCAGAGGTGGGGACATTTATAATGAATCACCTTGTACGTGTTTAATTCCTTTTGGAAATGTTTTACAGGAAATATGAGGTATATGCTCGTTGAGTTAAGATTTAATCAAGCGTCAGGACGATGCTTAGTGAACCTTGCAATAATTCCTTGTTTACGGAAATCCCTCCCTTACATTCACAAATTAATATATAGAACTCCCAAAATTGACGTGACAAATAAAATGTGCCTATGAAAAATTATTTGTGTTTTGCCAACGTGTTTTTGCTGTCATATAATCCTTCATTACTTGATGGACCAATGTTTGTTATTTTATTAGGATAACTTATTTGTTATTTTTATAAGAAAACGAGGGTGTATTTGTCATATGCACGTGATAAAACATATTACTAAGAAGATTTATAGGTATATTTCCTGCTGGGTGTGAGTTAAACAAACGAGGTCGAGGTTGTTGGTAATAATATAGTTTCCTCAGTTTTTATATCAATCATAAAAATAACAAGAGTTGAAACCATTTAATTATACTGTATTTGATTATACTATTATACCTTTCGGTTTTTTATGTGGTCTGAGAAAGAAGTACACTGGAAATTACTTTTCGAATAAGCATGGATGAGTCCACCAATGTGCAAAAAAGTTCTAAAGTTTGTGGTCCATTTCACTTATTGCGAACACACTATGTATACAGGGTGTTTCACTAGCGCCTCAAAATGGTCATGAATGTGAATGCGTTCAGGCTTTCATATTTATTTATTATTTCATATTAATGCATCATTTCAAGTGAATTGTTATATAGTGCAAACACCCTATTAAAACTGCTTCTTTTCTGATGATTATGTCAATCATTTTTTGGTTGTCGAAATGTAACAAGCAGTTCTATTGAACTTTTCTATCTTTTCTAATCATAATATCGGTTTTTGAATCATTTTAACTATGGTTTTCACCACAGAGCAGAAAACTTACATAACAGAAGTCTATTATCGAACTGTTAGTTAATGGAATTTGGCAATACAGTCAGCATTTATGTTTGGAAGACTTTCAGGAGCACTTTCCAGATGTAACAGTAATGCCACAGACCAAATCAATCAGATTTAAAAAAATGATGGATTTAGCCGTTACTTTGTGGTAGTCGATCATAATGATTTATTAACACACTTATTTTGTTTCTAGCACTATATTTTATTGTAACTTAACGGTATTATAGTTTCGATACTTCAAGGTATCATCTTCAAAGCGACTGAAGTAAATGTATGAACACAAGAGAAAACCTAAGCTATTTATAATTTACATTATTTACCTAGTTTTACTACGGTGTAGGGTATTTAAAATTATTAGAACTAAAATTAACAGAAAGTAATAAAGGGATTAAAGGATTCTGAATTAAATATATTAAAATGAAGTGTGTTATATAGGTTCAACTGGTCATTAAGTAAGTAATTACATGTGTTTTGTTTGATTTGAAAATTTCTAAAGATTCTAATAAATTTAATTTAAAAACCTTTATTTTGTACGTGTATCAAGAGTATTTATATTTGGAAAATGGTGATTTGATTCTAACAAATGGTTTGAAAAAGTGGAGTCTCTTTTTTGGTGTCTGAAAGAACGTAGATGTTCTTTGTATCGTGCTTCCAAAGACCGACCAGTTTGACCTATATAGGAGGCATTACAGTCCGAACATGACAATTTATAAATTCCTGAGTTTTGAATTTTTCTATTTTATCTTTTGCATATAATAAATGTGACACTTTTGTTTGTGGTTTAAAGGTAATAAAATTTAGGATTGTATTTAATTGTCTTCGTGTACCTGTGAAGCAGGCTATTACATCATCCACATATCTGTACCAACATTTTATATGATCTATGCTTAGTTGTGATTTATGAAATATTTTATCTTCTATATGTGACATAAAGATATCTGCTAAAAGAGGACTCAAAGGGGAATATTAGAAAATATGTTTGAAACATCGAAAGATACCAACACCCCGTTTTCTGGAATATCGCGATCTGACATCATAATCTAACAAAGGCAGATAAATCAAATGCAACTGTGGTTATCCCTAAAAAGGATTACGATGACAAGATGCAAGTTGATCTGGTCCGTGAATTTAACGAATGACGACCTGCCAAACTTGACATTTTTTTGCGACGTAGTGTGATTTCATCTTTCGGGGTACGTCAATTCTCAAAATATGCGGATCTTATATTGAATTTTCATTACATTCAATGGCATGCCGAACATTTCGAGGCGGGAGGGGGGGGGGTCATAGCTTTCTTGAGGACGCAAATCACTATCATATTGCATCTAAATGAAACATGATCTTAATATCCTTTAATATAGATATAATAAAAACGTACTCTGAAGAAACTGCAAATCTTGCAAAACAAAACAAAAACGAACAGACTATTATCATTACAACTGAGCTGACAAGTTCTATCATAGTAACATTTTTCTTGTTTTCATATTTTTGACGTAGTCAGATGCAATGGGGCCACTTCCGGAAATCTTATGTTGCGATTTTTTCAACATTATCTTAATTTATATTATATAAAAACTAGCCATATAACATTTCACACCTTTTTCTATAATGGTTTTCAAAATATTAGGCACCAAAGTTGCTGCGGAGCGAAAACGAAATTTGCCCGCGTGACGTCATTAGGCTTGAAGCAGCAGTAGCAGCTTCACGCGCCCGCCGTCTTATCATGTTAGAATTTGTGTGCATAAGCAGACGTGTAGGTGGATATTTTTTTATGCTTTGAGCTTTTTAAAAACAAAGAATGTGTGAAAGGGCCTTTGTAAAAGCAGATTCTTCTAATTTTCGGGGGTAGAGTTGCTAATGGTTATGGCGTATTTTAATTCCAATAACGAATATTTAAGTGCAGAAATGAGATGAACTGAAATGCTCGCGCCAATATTCTTGACTAAATATGACGGTCTCGGATGATTAGGGGTCGAGCTTGAGCTCTTTGCCCCAATCATCGCTGTAGACCTGGACTGGCCTCGTAAGGGGTGGGCCTGCTTTTTCGCCTATCCCCCCACAAATGCGGACGGTATTGGCGATGTTAGCAAACCTCCCCTGGTCCTGGCTGTTGGACCCTGCCAGCTGGGTCGTTTCTTCTGGCGCTCTTCTGTCTTGGTCTTCTTTCTTCGCTGGCATGTATAGGCTCCCGGGAGCGTCTTTCGTCTGTCGTGAGAGGGAACAGCTGTTACCGACCCCTTTCTGATTTTGAAAGGGATTTGGGGGTGTTGACTAGTCGGAAGCCCATGGTGCCAATTGGCATCGTGCTCCGATTTCGTCGGAATGAAGTGTGAACTGTGTAGTTCAGGATTGTGTTCGGCCAGGGACGCTTTCTTAGCGTCAGAGGCCGGCACGGGCTAGGGTAAGGGTACCGAGCTGGTTGTTTGCTTGGTACCCCCGGGATCGGGTAATTGGATGTTTTTGGTTATTGTTTCCTTGTGGTGTGGTTTGCAGATCGAGCTGAAACAGATAAAGGGTTAGTTATACTTACCCATTATCCAGGATCTGGAGCTTCGGCCGTTTGTGCATCGGAGCGTTGTTGGGGTCGTAGTCACTAGGCTGTCTGACCAGCGGATTCCCATGCTCTGCTGCACGGGCGTGTAGGTTCTTCGCTCTGCCGCGGATGACTTCAATTACTGGGGTGTATTCCAGGTCTCTGAAGATGTCGGCGTTTCTGACAAACCATAGTGCATCCACGGCGCACCTAAGTGCGACGTTTTCCAAGGCTTGTATCCTATTCAGATGGCTGTCAGGGTGGCTGCTTGGTATTCCCATGCAACGGAGTCGTAGGTCAGAATATGTGCAATGAGGGTCCTGATAAGCGTGAGTTTGTTCCTCAGGTTGAGTTGGCTCTGTCTACCTATCATAGGGTAAAGTAGAGTCCTCCTCGTCCTCGCTTTCAGTATTATCGCTTCCGTGTTCTGTCTCCACGTCAGGCTTCTGTCCATGATAACGCCAAGGTACTTGACGGTATCGTGCCATTGAATGTTCTCGCCGTTCAAGGAGACTTGTCCTGTGGGAGTTACTAAAATGCTACGGTAAGTAAGATTTTATTTTATTAATACATATAAAAATTACTTAATTGTAAAGAATTTTCAAAATAAAACCAAATACTTGTATAGTACACTGAAGGAATTTAAGAGAAATAGAACATTTTACAAAAAATAGATCTTATCTAATAGTTGGTCGACAACAGGCACCTCTGGAGAGTAAACAAATGTGTGTATTAAGGGCCAGTGGAGATAATATTTTTCAAAATTGTTCTTGTGTAAAATATTATTAGCTTCTTATTTCCTAGTGAATATTAGTGAGAATAATTATTGTATTAAATTATTTTTACGTGAATTCTTATTAACTGATAGAGCAAAGCCAAGTTATTCAACCTGTCCTCACCCACAGTTGTTCGGCTGTAAGTTTTAATGAGCTTCGGCCTATTGAATGTTCTTTCAGCAAAAGTACTGCTAATGCCTATAGCCAGGTAAATCCTAAAAAGGGAGACCATGTTCGGAAATACAGTCTTTAAATCAATGCGATTTTCCCTTTTAAGCTTTTCTGTAAAACTGACATATGATTTATACTCTTCTATTATATCTGATTTCAAATCTCGTGAGTATAAACTATCTAAGTCCATTAAGCATTTGATATTTTCCTCTGAACTTCCACATCCACGTAGTGGATTGGAAGTATTTATAATAATAAAAAAAATATATATTTTTTTTCTTGAAATAGGTTTGAAATGTCATGAAACGTCGAAAGTTTAAATTTGAGCGAAAAAAAAATGTTTCTGTCTGTCGGTCTGTCTGTACCTCTTTTTTGTCCGCACGTTTTCTCCGGAACGGTTTAAGATATTGACTTGAAATTTTGTACACGTATATACTATAACGAGATCTAGAACTGGATTGATTTTTGAACATATCCGGTAAAGGGTTGGGAGGTAAATAGGGGTAAATAGGGGGAAATAATTAAAGCAACCTGGTAAGAGTACAGAAACTTGAAATTCGGTGTATGTACTAGAAGCCAAGGCCTCAGATTTTTTTATAATATTTTTCAATCCCCCACCACCCCTACTCCATTATTAAGGCGGTTGATAAAATAAAATTGAGATATTTGAGATGTTTCAATTGACGGGTTGGGGGTTAAATAGGGGTAAATCGGGGAAAAGAAGTAAAGCATGCTGGTAGGGGTATAGAAACTTGAAATTTGATGTATGTACTAGAAGCCAAGGCCTCAGATTTTTTATAATACTTTTCAACCCCCCCATCACCCTTACTCCATTATTGAAGGATTTGATAAAATAAAATTAAAAGATTCACTTGGAATTTGGTACACTTATGTATTATAACGACATCTGAAATTAGATTATATTTTGAGATAATTCCGTTGAAGGGTTGGGGGTGAAATAGGGGTAAATAGGTGAAAATAAGTAAAGCAAGCTGGTAAGAGTACAGAAATTTGGGATTTGGTGTATATACTAGCAGCGAAGGCCTCAGTTTTTTTTAATAATATTTCCCATCTCCCTCCCCTTATCCATCCCTCCACCACAAAAGGGGTTGGTAAAATTAAATTGAGATTTTCGTTTGAAATTTTGTACACGTATGTATTATAACGACATCTAAAACTATATTATATTTTGACATGATTCCGTTGAAGGAGTGGAGGGGTAAGTAGAGGTAAATAGGGAAAAATAAGTTACGTTACGCAAGCTGGTAAAAGTACAGAAACTTGGGATTTGGAGTATATATGTACTAGAAACCAAGGCCTTAGATTTCTTTCTAATATTTTTCAACCTCCCCCCACCCTCACCACCTCCATCCACTACATTATTAAAGGGATTGATAACATAAAATTGAGACATTCACTGGAAGGTTTAGTACATGTATATATAATAATAATAATAATAATAATAATGTTTATTGCAATATGATAGAATTTTATGCAGAATAGATAAGACTCAGTGCCACAATAAACAAGAAAGCCCTCCTAAAGTAAACCTTGTGCGGAGGATGACAATAATCGCGTTTTCCACCGACCACACCCCCGCGCACTCGATGTATCCATTTTAGCACCTGTTTTGTCATATACCCTTAGAAACAATAAGATACCCCCAGTGCACAAAAGTGTAGCGAGTGGAAAGCGCTATAAAAAGAGTTTAACAAAAAATAGTAAGTACGTAATAAAATACAAAAATACTTACACCTAGCCACAAATACACAAAACTTACACTATGAGCTCACACACATTCATACGTATTTAAAGCACATATATTTAATATATAATATATAATATATGGACCCATATATTTATACCATTTTTTTTAAATATTTATTTGCATTCAATAATATCATGTACTTTTTGACGGGAATAGAAAGTATATATTTTTTTAGATGGTTTTTAAATGTACATATTATGGACCTTAAGTTGGTTATTTCACTTGGTAAGTTATTGTAAAGTTTTGGTCCCAAATACGTAAAACTTTTTTGTCCGATGGCCTTATTCATTAAAGGTGATAAGTATGTCAAATTCCTCTTTCTTGTATTATATGCATGAATATTTTTTTGCAGATTTGCCTCATTTTGATGTAGTCTAATACTTGAATGTACAAAAAACAACTGTCGGGGATCCATTACTGCCGTTTCTTTATACAGCGCCTCTGTTGGATAAGTAGGCTTTTTATTAAAAATTACTTTCAGAATTCTTTTCTGTACAATTATCAGGTTGTTTAAGTAAGTTTTCCCTGCGCTGCCCCATGCTAAAATTCCATAGTTAATGTGAGATTCGATTAATGAATAATATAAAGTTTTCAGATGTTTTAAATCTAATGTATATGTAATGACAACCCTCAGGAAATCAGTTTCTATTTATTGTGGATTATAGGTAAATTTAGTATAATAATAAATAATGATAAACATATGAAAAGATTTTCCATAAATGGCTCAACAAAGTATCTTCATGCATAACCACATTTTGTGTATTGATGGAAATAGTCAACAATATAAATAGTTGTTTCAGTGAACGGGTTACACCGTAACGAGTAATGCAAAATAAATAATTGCTTTAACCAAAAATATACTAATATGCATTATCATCCAATTAATTAAACCACGACCTTATTTCATGACGAATTTTTTAATAATAAAACGTGGTTCGCTGTGAGTTATAAATTCTGTTTGAATTTGTTAATTAGATTCTCATTGTTGGGTAAAACTTTAGGGGTGTACGTCTCACCGTCGAATATAATTCTTATCATCAAATTCACTTGCATATAAAAAACTCGGAGGCATAATTCATGGGAAAGACATCATTTCATTTTCAATTTCGGTATCGTTTTTTACTTAGACATTTATAATATTAAAACTTAATGTAATTTTCCATTTCACCGCCTCGCGAGGAACACATTTTTTAATATTTTCCTTTCTTATTACCTTCCAGGATGTTAAAGAGATATTTTTTTGCAAACGTGAGTTTCATGCACAGTATTAAATAAATTAATGAACTACGTATAGGAGCACCTTTGATCAATTAGGCGCACGCACTTGCAAGTAAAATTGATTATAACAGTTATTTGCTGCTAAAAAGTTAAATTTCAATAAAACTTTAACATCAGTTCACTCTATTTGTTCATTAAAATTTCAATTAGTTTCGGATTTCCGACGACTGACCAACCATGCAGATTCCATGCTTTATTTTTCTAATTTTACCGTTTTAAACTACAATTTTCTTCCATTTTGCTCTTTGAGAAGGTAAAGGAATATTTAATTTGGGGTAAAAACATTATTATTCGAACAACTTTGAGCTCAAAACATCCCTTAAACGTTATGCCTTAGCTGGTAAACACAACCCTAACCTTCTGATCTAAAATGCAGTGTTGCCGATGATATTAGCTGTGATTATCCGCCGACTGACATGAAAATATCCGAAAATGTCCAAAAATGTCCGATTCGGTGGTGCCGCAGCCTTTCCGGTTATATCGATAGATATTAAGGCAGGTAGATTTCGTTGAAGATGTTTACTTGCAAATTTTGAAGAGCGGGGGAGATTTTTTCCCCCTCGGTCGAAATTTTGGAGAACGGGGGGGGCGATGTCTCTACAAACTTTTTTTAAGTAGCAGGGTGAGAATTTTCGACGATTATTCACTATTACACGAAACAAATCTTCATTTCCACATTTAATACTAAAATAGCCCGAAAAAGTCCGCCGATCGGCAATACTGCAATACATATATAACTGTATCCGTTTTTTATCCGATTTTTAACAGGGTGAGAAAATTATTCTCCACCTTCCTAAATTATCCGCCAATCGGCAACACTGCTAAAGTGACAGGAGCAGCTACAATCTGAAACATGAGCTTCTTACTGCGCATGCGACAGCTGACATACAACTGACAACTGACAAGCGACATTTTCGATGTATGTATTTGAGGATTGTAATACAAATCCCTTCAGTCAACCACTTTCTTAATATTGTTCTTTTATTTTAGTAATTAATGATACCTCAGTAAGACACTTGTCGTTTAAAACCATACAACTAAATAAATAATTCGTAATGGGGGTAATGTGTTTAAAAAGTCTGTTTTTAAACCAGGAGGAGTAAACACGAAAATTACATTCACACCATAAAAGTAACTAGAAAATACACTAAAACCTTTTTGGCGTTTTGGGCAACCAACAATACACGACCACAGTATTTTTGTGTGTATTTTATTACATTATATAATCCAACGACCTCTAGGTAGTTTAGACAGTATCCATATCATTTACGCAATATAAAGGCACCAAGTAATTAGCCACTTTTATCTTCAGATTTATACAAAAGGGATTAAAACTGATATATAATGTGCAAACGATAAAATAGAAATTATAACCAATTAATTTATGACATGAAATTAAAATGTTTACAATATGTCAAAATTTTCGACTATTGCCGTGTGTAAAACTGCGAGGGCCTAGCCAATCACAGATGTATGATTTAGCGCGTTAAATTTAAAACGTTCCTCCTGGTTTAAAAACAGACTATAAAATGTACAAAAACATCTAAAACCCCTAAATAGGCATTTAAGAAACTGACATAAGGTAGAAAAACATAAAACATGATTTTAGCACATGTACAGAGCTTAAAGTATGAATTGCAACGAATGTTCTTTTCGAAATCCTAAGTGATTTACGAATCATTTTGTTTCAAAGCATAGCTCAGAAAATGAAACGCATGTACTTGAATTTATTAAAATAAAAGGTGTGATTTTATCATTTGTTCTGTTTCAATGGGCTTGTTCCATGATATTCTTTTTATACGATTTTTATACTTTTTCATATAGTACTCGATATTCTCATTATACACTTAAAATTTCGTATTATTAACTTTTTCCGTTCTCGAGATATAAGGAGTTGAATTTAGTAATAGTTGCAAAAACCGAGCGCTCATTTGTGACGTCACTATACGCAAGTGACGTAAGAAAAATGGCTTTCTGGGACCTTTCAAATTTAACCTGAAAAGTCGAAAAACATGGAATTTTTAAACGCTGGTAACTAAATAAATACGTCGAGTGGAAGTTCGTTCTATGTGTCTACGGAAAGGAGAAGGTCGGCGATGAATTATAATCGTAAATTGCAGGGTCGCAATCGAAAATTCGTTCTGGCAGGAGCGAGAGAAAATTGTAATTTTTTGACATTTCACCAAATTGTACTCCCCTACTGTCAAGTAGTAAGCAAAACAAACAATACTTCGAAAACACTTATAATTATAACCAATAAGGAGCATCAAGTCTATTGAGATCGCCGAGTCTATGCGTATAATGACGTAGCGCCTGGCCACGCCCCATTTTCGCGAGATGGAAATTTGTAATGGTTTTTAAGATACTAAACGTGCGAATAAGATTCTGATATTTTGCAGATCCATTAATTTATACTTGCACTTTCGATTTGTGAAATAAAAAAAAAATGCTGAACAAGCCCATTCAATTACTTACATCAAGTTGTTTTAGAATTTTAAAAGTGGTTGAATTCTACATCTTTGAAGGATAATGTAAATTATTGCAAGCAGGTTAGAACCCGAAAAACAAAAACTTACAACTGTATGCAATAAAAGTGGCTACTTAGGTATATTTATAAAACCAAACTAAGAAAATCTCAAAGATCCTGCAAATTGAATATTTTATGTGCAAGTTAGATTGATGTGAATAAAGAAAATAAAAAAAATTAAAGTTATATACTGGATTTATTTGGTATACCCGTAAATCTGTATATTTTCTTTTGAAATGACAGCATAATATAAATCTTGAATTGAAATTGTAGACGTCAAATACGTGCATGCGCAGTAGGAGGCCCTGTTTCAGATTTTAGTTGCTTCCGAAAATGCCGTCTATCAATTGTCAGGTGTACGATTAACTGTCGCATGCGCAGTAGGAGGCCTGTGATTCAGATTTTAGCTGCTCTTCTACGCACGTGCCACATAAGCGAGAAGCATATAAAACAAGAATCAGGCGATATACCATCAAGACAAGGCGAGGGAAGTGACGTCAAAAGAGACATAAGAAGATTCTTGTGACTACTATGTGTATATAAGAACAATAAAACAGTGTAGATTCACCAGAATAGCTACTAAAAACATAAATTACAATGAAGTTTTGCAACCGAATATAAAGAAAAAATACACGAGCTGATAAAACTAAGTAATCTATATGACCGTTTTTAGCCACATTGTTTAATTCTGTTTATAATGACGTCACAAAATATATTCACCGTCTTTGTCTAACAATATTGAGCACACACTTAAAAGAATATACCGCGCAAGAGAGACGCCTGACTGGCGTACGAGAGGGGGGCGCCACTTTGATGTCTACGCGCGCAGCTTTTTTATTTGGCGCGACCTCAATTTAAATTTTTAGGAAATCCCTCCACACAACATACATCAACCTTGTGGTGGAGGTTGCCCACCTAACATTCAATATACATGCAGAGACAACAAAGTAAATGAGAATAAAATATTTGTAGATATGTGGGAATAAAGATTTATTAGGTAAACATGTTATACCAAACCGGCGCCGGCGTTTGCTTTGTGGCATGGTAAAATAATAGAATAATCTTAAAATCAAATGTATTATTGCATTTTATATTTGGGAAAAATAATACATTACTTCAAGAGTAATATGTGAAAGTTTCAGATTCTTATCTTAAACATTGTAGAAATGTTATAGCTTTTACCGATTTCATCGAAAATTTCTATATGTTCCGACTTCATATATGTACTATTCGTACATAAATATATTCATTTTTATATTTGAACAGATTAATTTGGAATGGCTCCATCAATTAACATTTTCATCTTGTGTGTCACGTGCATGCAACCATGTGCGAAAAGTTTCCCGATCAGTTGAAAATCCATAGATTTTCAACAATAAATACTTTTTAATCATTTGAAAATAAAACAAAATAATAATTGTGAAACTTACCGATGAAAACTCTGGAGTTAAAAGCCTCCTAACATTTTTACAGTGCTTAATTAACAAAATAAGTCGTATTGCTTGCACTAGACAGAAATTATGAACAAATATGGCAACTGTCAAAGATTCTGAACAATTCACAGATCAATTTCTTGCCCTGTGGAAGAACTTCTCACGCCACCACCATTATAAATCACATTGATACATCAAAATGGCGTCGCGCTCTATCTACTTTTGTTACAAGCGCATTATCGATGCGCAGTCGTCCATTCGAAGTACTTATATCTTTTTAGACATGTGGCACTCCTTCTTGACTTGTTGTACCGACAGCAACGTATTGACATATGTGTATAGTTTTGTTTGCCGCATTTTTTGCTCGACAGGGACACTAGATTTTGGGGTAAGTTAACACACTTTGGATTACAGTACTTATAGTCCTCTAACCTGCCGCATGCCTATAAACTAGGGTTGAAAATATTCCTGGCGTTTAGAAAAATACGTAATGAATTATACAGTAATCAAAAAGTATTCATTTTACTTCACTGTCTGGCGCTAAATAAAAAAAAACTACCTATAATTGATTGCATAATTTCATTCATGAGTAAAACAAAAGTAAATTTTTAGAGTAAGTTTAACTTTGTCAACTATATGTTTATCCTACTGTTGTAGCTACTCAAATTACCCGTGGTCAATAGATGTGTGTGTAATTGAAAAATTCCTGGTGAAAAAGACGTGTCTGACGAAATGATTTATATTTTGTCGGATACATTAGATAGAATTGGATAAAATAACTAGTGTGCCATAGCGTCAGCCAAAATGTACTGCCATCTAGCGAGAAATTGTACTAAATGTCAGAGAATTGTACTAAAACTTGTGGCGCCATATTTAAATATGCAAAATTGCGGTATCCCCATCTAGTAGCCCTCATTTTATCTACAAATTTGGACCGTTTGAATGTTTTAAATGCGTAGCAACAGACCACAATAAGGTGATAAAATCTTTTGTTTTGTTTTATCGCTTAGATAGCTATTGTAACCACATAGAAGTTAATGAAACGAAATTTAATGTGCAGTGCTCTATGCAGTGCAGTGTCGGGTGTCGCAGAAAATAAAGCTTCGAAAGCAAAAAGTAGATGCAATGTCAACGACAGATAAAATTTGATAAATCATGAATGAACATTTACAAATTTAAACAGTTCATCAGATTTTGCGTATTTGTCTACGAAGAGCAATAATTTTGGATAATATACCCAAAATAATTGAACTCCGCCTTTTCCACAATGTTTTTGTTAATTATAAGTATTGTTTATCTGTTTGTAAGTGTATATATTGTTGTGGAATATATTATTATTATTATTAAGACACTAAGATTAAAATCATGATTCTCATTCATGGCATCTCATTAAGGAAATAAAAGACTCGGCATTTTGAGACATTTAATGTACAATTACGGCACTTCTCGTTAATAGGTCCATCAAGGACTGTTAAGACATCCAGGAAATGTCTGCAAAAGCTTAATTAACTACTAACTAGTCTCCGATGGCAGTCAAACTTACAAAGTAAATTCGCTGGAGGGATAATATCGTTGGTCTTAATGTTGGGAGATTATCTTGGTATAAAAATTGGGACGTTACAATTTTAAGACGTGAACAGAATGAGACTATTAGAATACATGGCTGTAAAAACCTTTGCAGAGCTTCATTGTTGTTTGTAATCCTCAGACCAGGAAGTTATCGCATCTAATCGTATCACTAGTGCTTAGAATTTTATCGGTAAAATTTTTTCGAAAGCGTGGTTGCCTAGTAATATAGATTATAAATGGGCCTTTACAGTACATTCGAATTTTGACATTTAAATATGGTGGGTGTCATTTAAACTTTCATTTGAGCTGTCGTCTTTTCTGGTGCATTTTCGGTCGTATTTTCACAGAATGGAACAAAACACCGCTTGTTAGACATTTTAATCGAAATCGGAAGCTTTCAATTTACGCTAACCTCAAAACCAAAATATTAACATCAACAAGCTGTCAAACGTCTAGTCATGAGCGATATGTCACTGCCGGTGATTAAATCACCGTGATTAAATCACCGTGATTAAATCACTGTGATTATATAAAATATTAATATAAAGTGTAATTTACATCGTTTTACTTTCAATTCATACTTGTCCAGTGCTGCTTAATGCAGCCATACATTCACACAAACAAATTACGGCGAACGGTAAACATATCAGCTTGCAGATTGTGATACCGTTAGTTTAAAACCACCGGAAGTGAAAAATATAGGTCGCCGTTAAAGAGTGATTGGAAAATCGCGATATCGCCCATCACTACAAACGTCAATTGAATGCTGATTTTGTACAACGTTGCCGAGTCGCCTTTTACACTATTGGCTTGGGATTGCTGACGTATTAATGGCGCGTTACGGATAATCGTTTAAATTGGACTTGTAAATAGGTGATTTTAATTATTTTTTTCTGGCTCTAATCTGCATCAAAATAGAAATTGAAAAAATACGGGTATTTTAATTTTTCATAAAATTTATGATTCCGCAATAAAAAAAATATGCTGAAAAGGCCCATTGACAGTTTATTGTCTCATTAAATCCCGACTGTTTTAGCGTGAGAAATTTAATCTCTGGTAATAAATCACCAATTTACACGGGTTATATTACTATTTGACCATTTAGCTTCAGAAAAAAATATAGATAAGATTTATAAGCACGAGTGATATTTCGGGAAAATATTTCACGTATAAATTAATTAAATACATAAAACATACATACTCTTAATTGTCAGTTCTGGATTCCAGACGCTTTTTTGACACTTTTTTTTATTTACTGGCCTATTTTGTTTTAATTGGATCATTTATGTCACACAAAAATGCATTTCCAAAGCGATTCATCCAAAAACGAAGTAGATATAAATATTTAACAAATGTAACTGCAGATTCGCCATCTTTTAAAAGTAATGTAGTGACTTACGTAAGAAACCTTTTCAAAATTTAACCTTTGGAGGTGAATAGCTCCGAAAGCTTCCGAAGTATTACCCCATGGTCCTGGGACACCCTGTAGATACAAAAAAATTGCATTAAATTAATTAGATAATCCTTTTAAAAATCTGACTGGCCAAAACACTTTGCCTGTAAGGCCAGTAATCTCAGGGGAAAGAAATCTGACGGCGACTCTGTGGGCGACACCTCCCCGTTTTAAGGCACCTCCACCAAATACGTCATATACATACATAAAGAAAATCACATTAAGTTTGCTTAAGAGAATTTGCCACCCCCAACAATAACCCTTTCAAAAACTCACCGCCTCCACCAAATCTGCGTATATACAGGGTGTACCAGAATCGAGTTCCCACTCAGGATCCTGTGATTCCTGAGGTCATATTGGTCCCATATAATCCGACTTACCTTAGTCCAAAAATGCATCCCTGGGGAAGTACATTCTCTTAAAATGAGACAGAATTTTTTTCCCAATAATTTCCGTTATATTGGAGATAAAGTTTTCAAAAGTTGATTGGAGCTGTATCACTATAGGTACTCTATGTAAACTTGATACCAATCCAATATCTTTTGTTTCCAATTGTTTTCTCACAATAATTATTATTTAACTGGCTGTAATTTTTTAATCACTGTAAAATTACGGAATACTTGAACATTTTTATAGTGCATTGAAAGGGCTGCAAAAAAGGTACTTGTAGTATCAATCAAAATACAAGAAATTATCGTGTTTTCCTCCATTTGTATTTAACATTTATTTACAATTCTAGAATAAAATGTTGTAACAACAGAAAAGTACAGTTTATTCTAAAAAATACATTAATAACAAATGCACCACATGACGTCCACCTGTTTCAGTACACAAATTAATACTTCTAAAATTTTGTGAAATATCAACGAAAAACGGAGATTTATCATTGTTTCTCTGTATATCATCGGTGCTTGTGAAACAGGAAACCTGTCGCGTTTGAGAAACAAAATTTATTTTGTTGTTATCAAGCTCACATAGAGATAAATACATAATTTATTTCCCAGTCAGATTCTGTACAGAATATTGGTATGTTAGATAAATTGTATAAGTAAGGTAGATAAGACAAAGTAGACAAAAAATAAAAAGATGCATATACCTACATCGTGTACATATTAAAAAAGATAACTCTAGAACAGAGGACAGACAAGCAAAGACAACTAACATTAATACGGAAAATAAGACAGCAAATAATAACAATAACAAACAAATTTTGTGGTGATGGATTTAGACAAGATATTCGGCTATGCTGTAATATGGTTGATTGAGAAAGTAGCGTTTTATTTCGTTTTTGAAAATGGTTCTTGCTTTTATACCTTTGTATTCCTGTGGCAGCTGGTTATACAACTTGATACCCATGTAATATGGACTTTTCTCGTACAATGTGGATGTGTGTTTTGTTTTGGAATATATAGTGAATGGGCTTGTCGGGTATGGATATTAGAGACGTTTGTTTAGCCGTTTGTTACGTATTTGTTTAGGTTGTCATAGACAAATAAAACTGTATTGTAAATATATAGAGAATATTCTGTCATAATGCCCGAGGTCCGGAAAAGTGGAGAACAATGATCATTATAATCAGCGTGATTCATGATTCTGATAATTTTATTTTGTAGAGTGAATATTCTGCTCGTTTCACTATCAGTGCCTCAAAACATTATTCCATACGATAGGCGACTCTGTACATATGCAAAATAAAATGCTTTACAGGATGAAAAACTCACTAAGTTTCTGATATTTAATAAGGCAAAGCTAGTACTGCCAAGTTTTGATGCTATTGTGTTGATATGGGTTTTCCATTTGCAATATTCATTGAGGTGTACACCGAGAAATTTTGTATTTGGTTCTTGTTTTATGGAGTTATCTTCATGTTTAACAAGAAGACTAGAACTGTTTTTATAGTTCTGATTTTTGAAGTGCATTAAATTATTTTAGGGGTGTTAATCATTTGAGCATTTACATTGCACCAGTTAGACATACGTTGTACAGTAGAATATGCTAACATGACTGCTTGTTCGATATTTGTCCCTCGAATATTTATTGACACATCGTCGGCGTATTGACAGATATTAATATTAGGAGAGAAGCTAAAAACCTATTTTAGATCGTTACAATATATCAGAAAAAGTAGAGGAGCTAGTATTGCGCCTTGAGGAGTTCCCCTGGTTGTACTTTTAATTTCAGATAGGTAGGGAAAATTTAGAGTGGACCCATTTGTGCCTCTTATTTCCACAGCCTGTGACCTGTTGGACAAGAAGGTACAGATACAGGTACCATGAAAATTTGAAAATTATGTCTTTACTATAAAGGAAATTATTGAAAAAAAAAATTGTTCTCTATCACTTTAAGAGAATGTACTTCCTTAGGAATGCATTTTTGGACTAAGGTAAGCTGGTTTATACAGGCCCAATATGAATTCAGGAAGAACAGGTTCCCATCCGGGAATTCAATTCTGGGACACCCTGTATATATGAAAGAAAAAACAAACCACACAAGTGGTATGTTGTAGTGTGCGGTTTAGCCGGTTTTTTAAATTAATTTTTACGCTAAACTGTGTTATTTTCAAAAAATTCATTTCAGATATGGGCGGATGCAGGTGTTCATATAAAAATTGCGAAAACACCACAAAAAACACAGAAAATGTACATTTCTTCCATTACCCAGTTAAACAGAAGGAACGATGTAAAATGTGGGTTGATAATGCGAACAAACCACAATTCTTCTACTTGGAAGAAGGTCAGTTGAGAAACAAAGTAATATGTCAGTATCATTTTGAAGACCGTTGGTTTCCAAATTGTCTAAAGAAGCGTTTGCTACAAGGTGCTGTACCTACTTTAGATGCAGGATGTGGAGATGATTTCGCACCTCAAGAAGCACCACTCTATTTATCTTCTCAGTTACAAGATGTCCAAATGGTGCCGGTCAATGCCGATGGTACTATATTTGTTTTAGACACAGATACAATGTTTCGCAGGTCACAAAAGATTGAGTCGTATTTTTATAATAATGGTGCCATTATTCCGGCAAATTCCAAACATGATAAATCAACATATATCCCTTCCAAGCCATCAACGAGTACCTCTAGTAACACAGCATTTGAAGATAACGATTATGAACCAATGCAGAACACTTCAGACGTGTACGAAGAACAACAGTCAGTCGATGCTCTGGAAGAAGCACCACTCTACTTGTCTTCTCAGTTACAAGACGCCCAAGTGCTGTCGGCGAATGCAGATGGAACTATATTTGTTTTAAACACAGATGCAATCTTTAGCAAGTCACAGAGAATTGAGTCGTATATTTATAAGAATGATGTCATTGTTCCGGCAAATTCCAAACAAGCTAAATCAGCATTATCCCCTTCCAAACCGTCAACGAGTACGTCTAGTAACACAGCATATAGTTCATTTAAAAATGACGGTTGTGAATCAATACACAACACTTCAGGCGTATACGAAGAACAACAGTCAGTCGATGCTCTGGAAGAAGCACCACTCTACTTAACTTCTCAGTTACAAGACGTCCAAGTGTTGCCGGCCAACGCTGATGGTACTATAATCGTTTTAGACACAGATACAGTCTTTATTAATTCACAAAAAATTGAGTCGTATATATATAAGAATGGTGTCATTGTTAAGGCAAATTCGAAAGAAGCTCAATCAACATTAACCTCTTCCGAACCGTCTAGTAACACAACATATAGTTCATTTAAAAATGACGGCTGTGAACCAATACAGAACATTTCAGGCATACACGAAGAGCAGTCAGTCGAAGCCCCAGAAGAAACACCAGAGTATAAAGTCATTATTGAATATGGCGAAGCATTAAGTAAACCTACCATGCAATTAAATGCTTCAAGTAAAATAGACCTAGAGCGGATAAGAGTTTATTTGGTGGAATGCGAGGACAAGGAAGAAACATGTAAGTTCAATTTGTTTTTGTATTCATTTCACGGCAATATATGTGATTAGATTGTTTGGGAAAGGCGTGTTTTATTTCTTGCACTAGTGTGCGCAACGCCGCCTCCAATGGAATAACTTCTTAAAAATCTTTGTTTATTTGGCACGTTTGTAAAATAACATGACAGAATATTCCTTATTGATATTGGACCATAACCGTTATAGACCAATATCCCAGAACCCCCAGACCTACGTCATTTTAGCAGAGCTAATATTTTGACGATAAATAGTGTAAACATATCACACTATTTATCGTCAAAATATTAGCTTTGCTAAAATGACGTAGGTCTGGGGGCTCAGGGATATTGGTCTATAACGGTTATGGTCCAATGTCAATAAGGAATATTCTGCCATGCTATAGTTAAGAATGTATGCATACTTGCTAGCTTGAAAGCGGGGCCCTTTTACAGGCAACAGATACAAAAGGTATATAAAAACCGCACTCACCTACATTAAAGTGAGGTAGCTGACTTTTATATATGTTTGACAGAATACTGTTCAAAACCAACATTCATTATGGCCAGACACTTTCCGTGGGTTCTAGCTTCCGCCAGACGTTTTAAAGCTCAAAAAACCCCTACCTAACCTAACAAAATAATAAATATTTTGTTTTGTCTCGTTTTTTTTTACATACGATTACGATTAATATTACGTTTTCCGATTAATCGTAATCGCCGATTATCTGTACTATTAGTTCACGATTCTTCATCGGGTATTCCCCGACTGCAACCATGCGCTGTTTACTGAGAGCTTTTACTGAACTCTATCATATATAACTGGAACGCCAGAATAAGTAAATGCACGTGAACAAAATACGACACCCATGGGTATTAAAGGCGAATTCAGAGCTAGCTTGCTTGCATTTATGCTTAGTTTTTTCCATGATAAAAGTATATAAGTTTTTTTCACAAAAGAGGGTTGTCTGTAGTCTGCTGCATTATTCCATGAGTATGGTAGCCCCAGAATAAGCAGCAGAAGCTCCGAGTGTATCTTCTACAAATACACCTTCCACGAGCAGGCCCGGAATTTGGGATGTGTGCCAAGAAATAATTGATAATATTGAACACGAGGAACCACTATCCAATTTTGTAGTCAGTAGTTTTAAAGAAGAAATTGATGGGTATCTGAAATCACCTAATGCAAGCCACTCTTCAGATATATTTAACTACTGGTATGAAAACACTACGTTTCCGAGATTGAAAAAATTGGCTCTGAGGTACCTCTCCTGCAAGACAACTTCCGTACAATCAGAAAAATTATTTTCAACAGCAGGGCTCATTCAAACACCTAAAAGAAATCGATGAAGTCCCTAAAACCTGCAAATGTTATGTTTTTTAAATAATAATTTAATTAACGTACATTTTTAATATTAATTTGAAATGCCATTTTTTATGTATTTTTAATTTTAATTTTATTATGTATTTTTTAAATCTAAATTGGATTTTAATTTAAGTTTTCAAGAAATTTAAATTTATTGTTAGCTTGCATGTATTTTTTTTAGTACAGCACTCTATGTAGCGTTTGTTTATGATAGTTGTAGTAGATATGATTCGACAGTTATTTTAAAACAGAACAAAACAAAAGATTTATTATGTTTTGATAGTTTCCTCCAGGCGCTTTAAAGCTTAAAAAAACCTAACCTAACTTAACAAAACAATAAATCTTTTGTTTTGCGTTTTTTTTACATAGTAGTAGATATGATTCGACAGTTATTATAAACCAGAAAAAAACAAAAGATTTATTATGTCTTGACAGTTTCCTCCAGACGCTTTAAAGCTCAAAAAACCCAACCTAACCTAACAAAACAAGAAATCTTTTGTTTTGTCGCGTTCTAGTATATACACCAAATCCCAAATTTCTATACTTTTACCAGCTTGATTTACCTATTTTCTCCTATTTACCTCTACTTATCCCCCACCCCTTCGACGGAATCATCTTAAAATATAATCTAGTTCCAGATGTCGTTATAACATACGTATACCAAATTTCAAGTGAATATCTCACTTTTATTTTATCAGCACCTTTAATGAAGGAATAGGGGTTGTGGAGGTGTTATAAAAAAATCTGAGGCCTTGGCTTCTAGTGTATACACAAAATTCCAAGTTTATGTACTCCTACCAGCTTGATTTACTTATTTTCTCCTATTCACCCCTGTTTAATCCCCATCCCTTCAACGGAATCCTCTCAAAATATACTCTAATTTCAGATGACGTTATAATACATGTACCAAATTTCTAGTGAGTATCACAATTTTATTTTATCAACCCCTTTACTGATGGGGTGGGTGTGGTGGAGGAGTTAACAAATTTATGTAAAAATCTGAGGACATGGTTTTTAGTATGTACACCGAATCCCATTTAATAGGACCCCCAACCCTTCAACGGAATCATCTCAAATTATACTCCAGTTCCAGATGTCGTTATGATACATACGTGTACCAAATTTCAAGTGAATATAATAATAATAATAATAATAAATGACTTTATTAAAGTGTTTGCTACATAGGCGAAGTTCAGGTGACAATATCTCAATTTTATTTTATGTGACCCCCTATAATAATGTAGTGGGGGTGGTGGGGAGGGGGTGTAACATATTATTAAAAAATCTGGGACCTAAGCTTCTAGTATATACACCAAATTCCAATTTTCTGTACTCTTACCAGCTTGCTTTACTCATTTTGCCTTACATACCCCTATCTAGCTCCCAGCCCTTAACCGGAATTAGCGCAAAATATAATCTAGTTCCAGATCTCGTTATGATAAATATTGTTACAAGTTTTCACCCTTTTAGGAAATACCCTGTGTGAATCCGTGGGTTCTAAATAATTTTAACAAGAGGTAAACCATTAACACTTTATTTAATAATTTACTGATTACACAAACTAACTTTTACAATGTTGATATTTACACTTCGAACTTATAACCTCACTTTCGCTATTAACTTCACTTTAGTAAAACTTTTCTTTTCCGCCGTCGATTTCGCCTTATATATCCAAAAATTGCCTCTAGATCCATCCAGAGATTTCCAATTCCAGAACACAATCGAGAATCTTCTCCCACCACACTCTAGAAAACTCCATCTCTTTCTACAAGTTTCCAGTCACTATTAGGTATAGGCGTATCAATCTCCAGTTTCAGGGGGTGTAATACATAACAATGTGTTTACCAAATTTCAAGTCAACCGTTTCTGTGATAATGTGCGCACAAGAAAAGTTACAGATCGACGGACAGAAAATTTCTTTTCGCTCAAATTTAAAATCTCGACGTTTTACGACATTCTAAGCCTATTTCAAGAAATTTTTTTTTGAAAGCTGTATAGTAATCTTTCCACTACGTGGATGTGGAAATAATTAAGTCTAAGAGAAGTTCTCGTGTTTACAAGAAAAGATACAGATATATGAAGACTTGCTTTGTTTGATATTTGAGTTCAGTTCTGAAGCGTGAGGCGGACATTTTGGCCCGGCTATAATGTACATATTTAATTAAATCTAATAGGTATAATAAGAGGTAGGTCGGATCTGACACTTTGTGCGTTCAATCCTTTCATGTTTAGAGATAATAGCTAGACACACCATCAGTTCACGCCATTGTTGTTAAACTGCCAGTTTGCAAACTCTGATTGATACGTTACAATGTTAATTTGACACAAGCATGTCATACTATTAAAACCCCTTTGTTAGTCGCTTTCGATACCTAATAGATTATGTTATAAAGTCTCGGATAAGCTGTCAAGACAATAATTATTGATTAGCTTGCCAGGAGGCTAAACAATAAACAATTATGATTTATCACTTAGTTAGAAAATAAAGGTATGCTTAAAAATGTGCCCAGCAACAATTTTCAGTCGATGCAGTTCTTTTGGCTACTGCTCATATAGATCGGTCGTTTTAGATATTTATAACCATAAATCTCAGGAAATTTGTATATTCTTTTAGCTTTCTGTGATTGAAATTCTGCGAATTCCCCCAAGGAGAAGGCTTTTCTGAAAAAACCCGTTTTGAAAAATAGCTGCCAAAATTCTGTTTTTGGTCACTTTGTTGAAATTAGTCTATTTTACAAAAATATTTTGCAAAGAAAATTATTACACCACCAAATATATTCAGTTTAAATCTAATGTCGGCACATTTGATTGCCTGCATAAACCGATGAAACAGCGATGAGACAAACTTTATCTTAAGTTTTTGTCGCTGCAAGTTTATTTAGCTTACCCTGGGAGCATAAAATGATGTCGAACTTATATCCAATGACACCTCTAAGAGAATATACCACGCAAGAGAGATGGCAGACTGTAACATAGGAGGCTGCCATTTTGATGTCTACTCGCGCAGCTTTTTTATTTGGCGCGCGTTCAATTTAATGACATATATTAAACATTCTAAACAGCTATTATCCCACCATTATATATAAATAGGTGTTTTCTTTCTACCGACAATCTTAGCTTATCTAAACTAACTTGCAAAAATAAGGATCAAAAACAGTCAAGAACTTGACGCATGCGCATTAAAAATACTCAGTTATTTCGATTTAACAAACTAACCTCAAATACTTATATTTTTTTTATAATTGACCATTTTCGGTCACCTGATTTCGACACCGCCGTCTGGAAGGCACACAAACCTCAACCAAGCACACAGGAATGCAAATGAAAACAATTAGAGATGAAGAAAAAGCAGTTTAAACATGTTAAAAAATACCAGCTTTTACCCATCTCTAGAAAACAAAACAATGAGTTGTGTGCCCTCCACACCGATAGCGTGACGTCAACCGAAAATAGTAAATTTGTATGTAGTAGTTAACCAAAGAAAAATATAGGCTTTCTTATTTTCTGAAATAGTGGGGCAGATTTGGGTTTGGAAAAGTGACTGATCCGAACGAAAAAAACTTTTTTCCAACTCCATCATTCCGACAATATTTTACAGGGGGGAATCGGCGGTAGGTAGGGGAAACGGCCCATTAAAGATATGGGAAAACAGTTTTTTTGACATATCTGCGCAGATGTTGGTCCCACAAAAAATCATACTTCACAAAAATGAAGAGCTCTATAAAACACGTACGCTGGTTTCAACCTGAACCTGATCTCATAATTAAGTACTTCGCGAGATATCAAGATTTGAAGTTGCAAAAATCGAAAAATTAAATTAATTATTTCTCGAGAGGCAGTGGAGTTGGGATCTCTATTTTTTTCTGAATAAAAGGGTATTGATGAACATTTGATGAGGCCGGAGGATGGGAGTGGTGGGACAATTAGGAGGGGGTTCGGGTTGGAACGAGCTCACGTGTTTTGTCAAGCTTTTCATTTTTGAGAGGTATGATTTTTTTTTTGTGGGACCAACACCTGCGAAGATATGTCGGAAAAACTGTTTTCCCATACCTTTGTTTTTGGATCATTTTCACTTCCTAAAAATATACCTAGTGGGCAGAAATGATTTTTCAATTTAGAACTTTTTGAATTAATTTTTTCAAATGAAACACTGCATATTTTTCGACGATGTGATGTAAAAATGAAAAGCGAACATTTTTTTATATCTACATTCAATTTGTTGAGCAATACGTTCAAAATTCAAGAATAAACTTAAAAATAAAGGTTCCTCTAAATAATTCAACAGAAAAAATTATAAGTGCTCCACATGTTGCCCATTTTGATTGGCACCCATCTAATGGCAATTTTCAGAATTTTCAAATTTTTTGCTATTCAAAATTACATATTAATATTTCATCCTAGCGCAAAGCTTCTGGTGACTGAGCTAAAAGAAGATTCCTTTTTTTTAAAATGAAAACCACTATAAAAAAAATCCTGGTTGTGATATGATGCAATCGCTCATAATGAAAAAGTTATGCTTGTATCCTTTTAAATATGCCTCCATCATTCCTTGCTAATGAAGGATATGTTTTCAATGTTATACAAAATTTGTCAACAATACTGTTATATACACGATTTCCTTACAATTCAATAACAAGGGGATCAATAACCTCCCTTATACGTTAAACAGCAACAGCCGCTCCTGTTCGCGGTGATTCTTTGTTCAAAACGGCCCACTTACTTTATCCACAACCCTCTCGTATCTCATCTAAATTTACAGAGCGCGTGCTGTGTGAGTTAATAACAATTACTACATGTCCAGAATCAAAACAGGTTCCTTGTAAAATGAGCTTACACGGCACACTCATCTCCTGCTATATTATCAAACTTAAACTTTAATAAACGGACAAGTTGATAATGAGCCAAGATACGCGTGGCGAGATACCGCCTGCCGAATGATTAGATACTAAATTGTTTTAGTTAACTTAAAATCTTGGTTATCGCTGGGGAAACCAGTGTTATCATCAATTACGTGGGTCTTCGGCCATAACTGAATTAAACTGGAGGCAAATGGCTGTTTGAACGTGCCCAAAATGCGACGTTATTTACTTAGATCGCCAGATATTGGAGGGTTGCAATATTCGCCACTATGAAGACGGAAGGGCGCATCACAAATACATATAGTCCAATAATCCAGATTTTCGTAACAAAAAATGTTATCTGAGATTTTCCTTCAGTACCTGTTAGTGGAGGGATTATACATCACAAAACCACAAAAATCAGTTCTGGGGGTGCTACGCAACCCTCCTAACAAACCACCCCTTCGGTAAATAAAGCCTTATTTTACTGATAACTCGTTAACCGTTGAAGATATAAAAAAATTGCTCATCATAAAAAAGAAAGCTGGACTAATTTCCTAAAAAAAGTCCTATTGTATTTTTATGTATATGTCATGATTTTCGAGAAAATCGATATTAAAGAAAATTGCAAAATTTGTATTTTCAATGCGTACGAATTTTCGTTTATTTGAAATTTTTGGCGCGCGGCTTATAGAAAAATTTGAATTGCTCGAAAACCGAACAAGCTAGGAAGAAAAATTAAAATGGGTTTTAAAGGGGATATAAAATACTCTTTTGTTTCCATTTTTGATGGCTATTGATATCTATTAGTATATAAAAATAACAATATAATATGGTTACCTCTTGTTTTTTGCACTTTTAATTATTCACTAGCCCGTAAAAAATAACTGACTTTAATATAAGTTATAAATGCATTATCTTTTAGTTCAAGGTGGTACTTCAATGCAGAAAAAGTTAGGAATAAAAATATTCACATTTACAAATTTACCAGCATGTTGAAGTTAGCCAAATGTTGGCCAATTTTTTATTGTTTCCTAAAAATAAAAAAGGACGACAGAAGAACAATTTGAAAATTTAGCTCAAAAAATGTATTTTGAGTTTATATATCATATAACTATTGTTTCTAATCATTTAATAGTTAAGAAATTGTATTAAAAAAATATCATCAAAAAATTGAATATGCAGCTTCTTTTAGTTTTTTTTTTTTTTTGGCTAACTTTAACATGCTGCTAAATTTGTAAATGTGAATATTTTTATTCCTAACTTTTTCTGCATTGAAGTACTACCTTGAACTAAAAGATAAATACATTTATATCTTATATTAAAGTTAGGTATTTTTTATGGGCCTGTGAATAGTTAGATGCACAAAAAATCAAGAGGTACCTAACTATATTATTTTTATATACTAATAAATATCAATAGCTCATAAGAATGGCAACACAAGAGAGTATTTTATATCCCCTTTAAAACCCATTTTGATTTTCCTTCCTAACTTGTTTGGTTTTTAAGCTATTCAATTTTTTCTATAGACCGCGCGCAAAAAATTTCAAATAAACGAAAATTCGCGCGCATTAAAAATATAAATTTTGCAATTTTTGTCAATATCGGTTTTCTCAAGCAATGGCATATACAAGAAAATTACAAGGGGAGTTTGTTTTAGGGAATTAGTAAGCTTTCTTTTTTATGATGAGAATTTTTTTATATCTTCAACGGTTAACGAGTAATCAGCAAATTAAGGCTTTTTTCATCGAAGTGGTGAACTTTTTGGGGGGTTGCGCGGCGCCCCAGAACTGATTTTTGTGGTTTTGTGATGTTTAATCCTCGCACTAACAGTTACGGAAGGAAAATTTCAGATAACATTTTTTGCGAGCTTCTGGTGTATTTTTTACTTTATCGACTGGACTAATATAGCCCCAGTCATTTACAGATATTTACTTCCAAACAAAGAGGAGGTCGACGATTTTTTTTATGAGTTCTTTGGATAGTAAGCAACAACATCACGTAAAGTTTGCGTGATTTTCAGAACGCCAACATTAAAAGAAAATTCAAAAACTTTGTTTATCTGGTATTTCCCCAAATTTTCGAAAACGAGTCGAGGTAGGAGAAAATAAAAAATATTTTTTGAAGGAGAATACATTTTCACACAAAGAATATATCTAGAAATAAATAAGTCTAATGCCAAGGATTTTCCATAAAAAATTAGTGAAGTGGAGAAATTGGATGAAGCGCGCAAGGTTGCCCGCGCCCGAACGTAGTACTTGGCTCGCGAAAAACCCTTTTAGACCAGTTGTCGGGGGTTTTAAGGTGCCACTAATTATTATATGGCTGAATTTTTCAGAATAAGTAGTTGATTTGGTGTAGAATACGATAAAAACAGATTACAGCTGTAAGGTACAAGCGACCTCTAAAAAAAATCGAATGTATTGGCCGAAATTCGGTTCTTGTTCAATAACTCGAGAAAAAAAAACTAGTAACACTAGGCGATAGAGGGGGAAATTTCACATCAAAAATGTATATGAAATTTTTTTGTACGGTCAAAAATGAAGGCACCAGATTTTTTTGTTTAACGCACGAGAATGGAACGTGGCGACACATAAGTACGGCTCGCGAAGTGTGCGCGGTCACGGACGCGCTACACTAAATTTGTTGTAACTTTTGAACTAATTAATGAATTCAGCTCAACAAAGCTTAAATGAGACGAGAAACATGTGGCTATTGGATTACCACATTTTCAAATATAAAAACGAATGTATGTAGGAATAGTACATATATGAAGTCGGAACATAAACAGATTTTCGATGAAATCGGTAAAAGCTCTACCATTTATACAATTTTTAAGATACAAATCTAAAGCTTTCACATATTACTATTGAAGTATAAAAAGATTCGATGAGTGAAAAAATCTCAAAAATTTATTTTTGAAGATGCAGTTACACTTCCAAAATTTCAAAATCTTGAGAAAGTGATAAAATTTGATATGTATAACTAACTTTAACCACCTATAACTTTGGTTTAAATCGCGTCATTAGTTTTCTGTAGGTGCGATTTTTAAAGCTTGAAATGTGTACTTTAAGATGTTTTAAGAGGATTTACCTTAAAAAAAAATTCTTTGCTCCAAAATAAACGTTAATATCTTTTATCACAAAAATTATTTGGCATATTTATCCATTGGATCCTTTTATACATTATTTCCAGAGTAATATGTGAAAGTTTCCGATTTTTACCTTAAACATTGTTGAAATGATTGAGCTTTTACCGATTTCATCGGAAATCTCTTTATGTTCCGACTTCATATAATGTGCTATTCCTATATTCATTCATTTTTATATTCGAAAATGTGATAATCCATGTGCCACATGTTTCTTGTTTCTTAAGCTTTGTTGAGCTCAATTTCATTAATTAGTTCAAAAGTTGCAACAAATTTAGTGTAGTGCATCCGTGACCGCGCATGCGTCGGGAGCCCTACTTATGTGTCGCCACGTTCCATTCTCATACGTTAAAAAAAATCGGTAAAGTTATTTACACAGAACTTCCCTCGTTATTTGTGCATGACAGTCACTCAAAAAAATTATTAATTACGAAATGACATTGGGAATAATAATCGGAATATAATTATTGGTATTATTACAAAAAAAACCTGATAACTTTTGGTCAAAAAAATATACAGAGTGTTCATCCAACAGCAAAAGTTCAATATACTAAAGAACAGGTGCCAAATATGGAAGGCTTGCTCAAATACCTTTATAAATGTCCACCATGACTCAATTATTTCTTGGGATGCCATTATTCAATAAAAGTATATAATAGGATATGCCAAATATTATTGCCATCTCTCAAATTTTCAATCCCACATTCACGTAATGGAGTGGAAGTATAGTGGTGATTAAAATATAGAACAAATTTTCAAAAATGTTTTCTGTCTATTCTAGTGTTAAATTTTTTTCCAAATTGGTGAAAATATGTTGCAATTTTTTTTTCCGAAATAGGTTTAGAATGTTATGAAACGTGGAAATTTTAAATTTGAGCAAAAAAATATTTCGTCTATTCTATAATGGTGATAAATAGATTACTAAAACATGTTTTCATTTTTTTAAAATTTTTCTAAAACATTTTTAAATTTGTTTTAATAAATTTGGAATGCCATGGAAACGTGGAAATTTTAAATCGGAAAAAAAAATACATCTATTTGTGGTAAAATTTTTTCAAACATTTTTAACATTTTTTTTATTTTTAGATTTAGAACGTTATGAAACGTGAAAATTTTAAATTTTGAAAAAAAAAATTCATCTATTTTGGTGGTAAAAATTTTTTCAAAAATGTTGGTACTTAAAAAATTTTCAATTTTTTTTTCTTTTAAATAGGTTTAGAATGTCATGAAACGTGGAAATTTTAAATTTGAACAAAGAAAAAATTTTTTTTTAGTCAAAAAAATTTTTTCAAAAATGATTGAAAAAAATTTTCAAAAATTTTTTTTTCTGAAATAGGTTTAGCGCGTCATGAAACGTGGAAATTTTAAATTTGAGCAAAAAAAATTTTTTTTCACTATTTATTCCGTTTAGACGGGCCACCCTGTATATTTTTCAGTGAAAATTCTACCAGTTCTTCGCTGACAGTAGGGTTAACTACCTACCAAATTTGACTGCTCTCCGTCAAGTAGTTTTTTAGTAAATGCACCAACAGACAGACAGACAGACAGACAGACAGACAGACAGACAGACAGACAGACAGACAGACAGACAGACAGGCAGACAGACAGACAGACTGACGGAATTGAAAAACCTATGTTTTCGGAATCTACGTGTTCTGAAACGTCAGAATCCGAAAAAATCTCGGAGGGTGATTTTTTCTCGAATACAATACTTCCCTTCGGTATGCGAGGGAAGTAAAATTTAGAGCCTACATTTTTGACCGTAAAAAAGAATTTCATATACGTTTTTGATGTGAAATTTCTCCCTCTATCGCCTAGTGCTATTCATTTTTTGATACATTTGTTTTTTTTTTCGAGTTATTGGCCAAAAATCGAATTTAGGCTATTTTCGATTTTTTTAGGCGTCGCCGGCATTTTACAGCTGTAAACTTTTTTATTGTATTCTACACCAACAAAACTACTTATTCTGAAAAATCCAGCCATATAACACTTAGTGACCGGTTTTTATCAATTTCTGTCTCTGACAACTGGGCTATTTGCTTAGAAACAAAATTTGCATGAATTTAAAAACTAAGAAATCATTTTAAACTTGGAAGTCTCACCTTTCTTATGCATGTAATTGTATTTTAATATAAGGTTAATATATAGAAGCAAATCATCAATATATTGTATGATAATCAGTAGGGAATGTTCAAACTTTTTACTTCCCTCGCATACCGAAGGGAAGTATTGTATTCGAGAAAAAATCACCCTCCGAGATTTTTTCGGATTCTGACGTTTCAGAACACGTAGATTCCGAAAATATAGGTTTTTCAATTCCGTCAGTCTGCCTGTCTGTCTGTCTGTCTGTCTGTCTGTCTGTCTGTCTGTCTGTCTGTCTGTCTGTCTGTCTGTTGGTGCATTTACTAAAAAACTACTTGACGGAGAGCAGTCAAATTTGGTAGGTAGTTAACCCTACTGTCAGCGAAGAACTGGTAGAATTTTCACTGAAAAATATACAGGGTGGGCCGTCTAAACGGAATAAATAGTGAAAAAAATTTTTTTTTGCTCAAATTTAAAATTTCCACGTTTCATGACGCGCTAAACCTGTTTCAGGAAAAAAAATTTTTTGAAAATTTTTTTCAAACATTTTTGAAAAAATTTTTACCAAGATGAAAAAAAAATTTTTTTGCTCAAATTTGAAATTTCCACGTTTCATGACGCGCTAAACCTATTTCAGGAAAAAAAATTTTTTGAAAATTTTTTTCAAACATTTTTGAAAAAATTTTTACCAAGTTGAAAAAAATTTGTTTTTGCTCAAATTTAAAATTTCTACGTTTGATGACACGCTTAACCTATTTCAGGAAAAAAAAATTGAAAATTTTTTTCTTCAATATTTTTGAAAAAATTTTTACAACTAAAATGATTTTTTTTTCTTTCTTCAAATTTAAAATTTTCACGATTCATGGCATTCTAAGCCTGATTAAAAAAAAAGTTTTTTGAAATTTTATCACTAAGATAGAATTTTTCTTTCTTTGTTCAGATTTTAACTAACCACGTTTCCATGACATTCTGAAACTATTCAAACAAATTTAAAAATGTTTTTGAAGAATTTTTTTAAAAATTTGAAAACATTTTTAATCCATTTATGTATCACTACTATAGAACAGACGAAAAAATTTTTTTTGCTCAAATTTAAAATTTCCATGATATTCCAAATCAATTTCGGAAAAAAAAATTTGCAACATTTTGTTACCAGTTTGGAAAAAAATTTAACACCAGAATGCTCAAATTTAAATGACATTCTAAACCTAGGTATTTCAGAAAAAAAATTTTGAAAATTTCACAACATTTTTCAAAAAGTTTGTACCACTAAAATAGATCGATTTGATCAAATTTAAAATTTTCACGTTTCATAGCATTCTAAACCTATTTTAAAAATACATCATTTTTAATTTTTAAACTTTTTTTAGCACTACTATAGAACAGAAGGAAACTTTCCTTTTTGCTCTAATTTAAAATTTCTACCTTTGACATTTTAAACCTATTTCAGAAGAAAAAAAATTGAAAATTATTTTACCATCTTTTGAAAAATTTTAAAAAAATTAAATTTTTTAACCACCACTATACTTCCACTCCATTACGTGAATGTTGGATTGAAAATGTGACAGATGGCAATAACTGGCATATGCACCTATTATACTTTTATTGAAAAATGTACAGGGTGGTCATCCCAAGAAATAATTCAGTCATGGTGGACATTTGTAAAGGTATTTGCGCAAGCCTGCCATATGTGGCTGGCACCTGCTATTAAGTATTGAACTTTTGCTGTTGGATGAGCAATCTGTATATTTTTTTGACCAAAACTTATCAAGTTTTCTTTATAATAATAGCAATAACTCTACTCCGATTATTATTCTCAATGTCATTTCTTAATTATTATTTTTTTAGAGAGACTGCCATGAACGAGGGAAGTTCTGTGTAAATACCTTTACCGATTTTTTTGGCCTACGGGAAACTTTCGAGAAATGTGTAAGTTTGAACCTCATTAACGTACATTTGCTTAAGTTAGTGCAGTTTAAATTAACACTACTTCTGAAATAATTAAAATTTCGTAATTTCAGAATTTGTGGAACAAATGTATATTTATGTTGTCAGAACTCTGAGAAAAAAATACTTAGGTACATTAAACAAATTCAGTTATAAAGTAAAATGTGCTTGTTTGTCAAATATTTAAAAAAAAAAGTAATATTACATGTTTTTCTAAGTCTTCAGTGCATTTCGTAATAAGCAAAAATACCGATATTTACAGTCTCGGGAGTGTAGTTCGCTAATAAACATAATGTAAATTGGCTCGTTCAGTATTTTTTTTTAAATTTTAGATATCGATAGTGAAACACTTTCTAAGACAATTTTCAAATTATTTGGTTTATATTCGAACGTTTAAGCCCTTAAATAAATTACCAAAGTTGGATCGCGCGAAAACAGGGCGGAGCTTCCCGTGACGTCACTTTGCATATGCTGATCGAATGAAAGTCAAGTATGTATGGAAACGGTATTTGATTGTTAAATTGTATCTTGGAAACAAACACTTTTTTATCCAAACGTCAGATTAACTCACTTCATGACATTAAAACTTGACGGATTATAGTGGACTACTCACTACTTATAGCAAACTCTAACCCTTTCGCCGCAGCGTTTATGCAATATGACGTCGCGAGCCGGCGAAGTGCTTTGTACTGACACCCAATCTTTAATATTGAATATCTAAGGATTGGATATAGTTATGAAGCTGAAATTTTAACAGCTTGTCTGGGTCATCGAATACTATTGAGTACCATGAAAAAATAACGAAAAATAAATTATCGGTAACAAGCCCATTCTGATACTTGCAGAATAAGTAGACAAGAGTATCACGTATACATAGAATATAGTGGAAAAGCACATTTGTCTACCTGTATATAATACAAGGCATTGTATTCAGGTACCGGCGCGGAAGCGTCGCTTCGCTCAACTCCAGTTTCACAACTGTTTTGTTGTGTATGACTTTTTATAGAATAAATATCATTTATAATAATAATTTTCTATTATTTCCTCCAACAAATATTGTTTAATAATGCAATTTTCATAATATATTTCGTACCTGGGGTAATATTTGCGAATTAGCCCGACGCAGATTCACACCTCGCTTGCTCCACTACCCCTCTTCAATAATTATTTACGAAAAACCTGTGACTTTAATGAAAACTTTTGTACCGACATTTTTTGCTTAGAAATGTATGCTTTTTCTGAAAGTATTGTTTCGTTTCCCATACATCGACTCTTGTTAAAAATATTGACAAAATACCGATTAGATACTCTTATTAATTACACTTCAGAGAATTCATAAAAAAATAAATCATCTGCCTCCGAACATGTTTGAAATTTATAGACAAAATTAGCTACAACGCCTGGGCTAATATATTTTTTAAATAACTCCTGTTATGGACACATTTTTTGTACTTGAAATGTACTGAAACGAAGAAAATAAATATTACGCGATTTGATTGGGGCAGGGCCGCAGTTCAATAAGTGAGAAAGAATTTCATAGGTATTTAGTTCGGCAAAAATTCACAGATTTCGCAATCCTTGCAATCATCGGGACATTGGAAATGATAACACCATACATAAAACATAAAGTTTTTCAACTTTTACAACTTTTTGGAAATAGTACGATCCACTACACCGCTGTATTTCCACCTTCAATGAAAACAGATAACTTAACCCCTGTGATATATGCAACCCATGTTACATTTGCGTATATCAGCCATTGCATATACGTAGTCTCAGTCGACCGCGACACATTACTTTGAAATAAAGAGATATTATTATTGTCACTCAATTTTTACAACAGACAACCTGTATCAGTTAGTTGCAATTCTAACACATCATTTATTTGCAAGCAGGCACCTATTTGTAGCAAGCTGTACACTTTTGTGTTCTACCGTCAGCATCGCTGTACAACTTTTAGGTAATCTCCCGACGCAGTAGGTAATGTAATTGGCAAGCGCGGCCTTTTCGGCAGCCGTGTACACATTCTTGCTTGAATAATATAGTCATACATTTTCAGTCTGTGACGTCAGACGCGGATGTTATGTAATAAATTTAAATAAAGGCAGGTCAAATTTTAATTCGCTACTTATTGATTAATCAGTAAACATTAAATTCAATCGCAAAATAAATCATCTGCCAAGGATATCTTCGAAAAAAAAAAAATTTAGTGTCATTGTAAGTGTTGGCCAGTTTATTAGCATTTTCTAGCTCGAGCAGTGTATATGTAGATGAGCGTACAAATATCGGATGCGCAGTGGCTTCATAAGAATAAAATCGATTACAACAAATCTCAAGAGTAAGTGACCCTACTGGTCTTCTCTCCACTGTGCCGCGACACCGCTGTCTTTGACCTTGAACAAAAACTCGTAACTCTACCCCATATACGAAAACATAAACATTTCCAATGTTAAAATAGAATTATTTTAATGTGTATCTCGCGACAAGACTTTCGATGAAATTTATAATCCATGGTCAGGCGATGCTAAATACTTGAGCAATATCAACTATTAAACGAGCGATAATTTACGGTTTTAGAGATATACTGCTCAAATGCAATATACTCTACGATTTCGTGTTTGCGAGTATAAGGGAGCGGCAAAGAAATAACCTCAACTTAATGTCCAGGCTTGTCTTCCGAAGTGTATCCGCCGTTATAAAATATATCGTGTCCTGACGTTCTAACTAAATTGAATTTCTCATTTACTGGATATTCATTGCACAAACCGACTTTTAGTCTAATTGAATGTAATTGAATGTTGTGTCGAGTTATTTTAAAGTAATAAACACACTTTGGCGAATTTCCGCAGCTATAGTATTGGATTATACATTAATTTATGCCTAACTTTGTGTGTACCAAAACTGTAATTGAATTATATTAAAAGCGTTTAGCTGATATAGTGTAAAGTTTGATTTTCGAGAGGTTGCTGCTAATTCAAAACCATAAAGGTCGATAAAAGTCTATTGGTAATAATAAGTAAAATAGATAAATATCCGCCTCAACAAGAAATAGTAAGGGATGTTTTTTTTTAATGGCTATAAAAACCGATGAAGCCGTGAAGAAACTGATGAGTCCCTAGCCAAACGTTGATCGCAATACGATTTTTCATCATTTAATTTAAATATACGTACTGATAGTCCAGTTGGTAAAGTAAAAAATACACCAGAAGCTCGCAAAGAATATTATCTGAGATTTTCCTTCTATAACTGTTAGTGCGAGGATTAAACATCACAAAAATCAGTTCTGGGGATGCCGCGCACCCCCCCCCCCCCCACACACACACAAAAGCCACCCTTTCGGTGAAAAAAGCCTTATTTTACTGATAACTCGTTAACCGTTAAAGATATAAAAAAGAAATCTTGACTAATTTCCGAAAAAAAGTCCTCTTGTAATTTTCTTGTATATGCCGTGGTTTTCGAGAAAATCGATATTTACGTAAATTGCAAAATTTGTATTTTTAATGCGCGCGAATTTTCGTTTATTTGAATTTTTTTGCACTCGGCGTATCGAAAAAATTAAATTGCTCGAAAACCAAACAAGCTAGGAAGGAAAATAAAAATACTCTCTCGTGTTGCCATTTTTGAGGGCTATTGATATTTATTAGTATATAAAAATAACAATATAATATAGTTATCTCTTGATTTTTTGTGCATCTAACTCTTCACAAGCCTATAAAAAATAGCTGACTCTAATATAAGTTATAAATGCATTACCTTTTTTAGTTCAAGGTAGTACTTCAATGCAAAAAAGTTAGGAATAAAATTATTCATATTTATAAATTTAGCAGCATGTTAAAGTTGGCCAAAAAAAAATCCAAAAAAGACTGCATATTCAATTTTTTGATTAATGTTTTTTTAATACGATGTTTTAATTATTGAAGGGGCAAGTGGATGAAGGTGTTATGTGCCATTTTTTGAAATTTTGAAATTTTCATTAGAAGAAGGTGGTATGAGTCTCTTCTACCATACCTCCATTATTCATCTTTCTATTAGCTATATTTTGCAAGATACTAATGTGTGAAGGTGTTATGTATAATAATAGTTGATGATCTGGTGTCGAGTGCACATAACACCTTAATTCGACATAATTTGCCAAAAATATATCAAATTCTCACTATATATACTAACTGAGACAGAAGTTCAACTATTTAGGTTAGAAATTTGGTGAGATAAGAAACAACAAGAAATTCACAGAACAATTTATTAAACATCAATTATCCCAGAACTTACAATTTGTAACATAACACTTTCATCCACTTACCCCTTCAATTACTAAATGATTAGAAACAATAGTTATATGATATATAAAGTGAAAAAAAAATTGAGCTAAATTTCCTTTTTTTATTTTTAGGAAACAATAAAAAAATAGCCAAAATTTGGCTAACTTCAACATGCTGGTAAATTTGTGAATGTAAATTTTTATATTCCTAACTTTTTCTGCATTGAAATACTACCTTGAACTAAAATATAATGCATTTATAACTTATATTAAAGTCAGTTATTTTTTATGGGCCTGTGAATAATTAAAAGTGCAAAAAATCAAGAGGTAACTATATCATATTGTTGTTTTTATATACTAATAGATATCAATAGCCATCAAAAATGGAAATACAAAAGAGTATTTTATACCCCCTTTAAAATCCATTTTGATTTTTCTTCCTAACATATTTGGTTTTCGAGCAATTCAATTTTTTTTATAGGCCGCGTGCAAAAAATTTCAATAAACGAAAATTCGTGCACATTAAAAATACAAATTTTGCAATTTTTTTCAATATCGATTTTCTCGATATCCATGGCATATACAAGAAAATTACAAGAGGACTTTTTTTAGGCTGGCTAATTGCTTTCTTTTTTATTATGAGCAATTTTTTTATATCTTCAACGGTTAACGAGTTAGCAGTAAAATAAGGTTTATTTCTCCGAAGGGGTGTTTTTTTGGGGGGTTGCGCGGTACCCCCAGAACTGATATTTGTGGTTTTGTGATGCATAATCCCTCCATTAACAGTTACCGAAGGAAAATCTCAGATAATATTTTTTGTTATGGAAATCTTTATAATTATTGGACTATAAGCCAGTGTGAAAGATGAAAATTCAGCGAGATGTGGCAATTTAGAATGTTTCTATTATTGGCGAAATTATGATTTTTGACGTTTTATTTGGAAACTACGTATTGAATCACAATGTATCAAGGAATCTTTTTAATATAAATAGAATTTTGTTCAATTTCTCCGCTTCTATGTGTTCACCAATACTTAGCTACTCATTTTGTTTATATCTCGACGACTGACGACAGTACACTCAATTGATTCAAAATATTTGTGTTTATAAACAAATATTGTCGTTGGGTGTAGAGGGGTGAGAAATATCTGCTACTTCTTAAATTCAGTGGCCTTTGCAAATTCAATGTATTGAAATATATAATATCGGTAGTGTAACGCTAGTTAGGAAAATAAATGTCAAATAGGTTTTGACGCTTGTGGGTAGGTCATGACCTACCCACAAAAATTAATGAATTATTTTTTAACAATGTGATTTTTAAATATTAATAACTCAAAAACGGTTAAAAATAACATATATGTGATATATTTTTGAAATCAGAAAAAAATACTTTATCAGAAAATTTAGAGATATATGGGGTGTCCCATTTAAGAAAATATAAATTTAATCTATAACTTTTTTATTTTACGTTCAATTTTTTTTTCTATAACATTTTTGGATTCCTGAGAAAAACTTATTTCGATTAAATAGGTATTGAAATGTTTTTTTATATAAGGCCGAAATTAAGACCCAAAGAGGGGGCCGTCCTTAAAGAATCACCGTGTACAGTCTGCCTTTGTTTTCTGGTACCATTTCAACAATTCTTTTAAAATTTATTGATGACAATCGCAATTTTATTGATAAATAATAAGTTGTATATTTTTGCCCTCCTTGATTCAAGCAAAATTTGAGAAGAAATGTCCTTGCGATTAATACTGTAGGTTTAAACTGATAAAATGACCGTCATCAGTTTACGGTTGGTCAAAGAAGAGTATCTAACTTCATACCAGTGGAGTACCACAGGGTTCAATCCCAGCTCCACTTCCGTTTTTAAAATATACATGTGTGTACCTTACACATGCACGTTGACGTTTAAAATATGTTTCTATTGTTGCAGTTAAGGCCGAAAAGTTGAAAAAGGAACGTGAAGAAGGTAAACCGGAGAAAAAGCGAAAGCGGGCAACACGGAAAAAAGCAATGGGTCCAACGAATTCGGCCGGGGAAGCAATAGAAAAAATCCTTCAAGAGAAGAAGATATCGTCGAAGATAAACTACGATGTGCTGAAGAGTTTAAATGCAGCGCCAGTAAAGAACGAGCCGGTACCAGTGGAAGATGAAGCCGCCCCTACAACTTCCGAGTCGATCAAACGGTTTGTTTTTTTATATATTTTTTACGCTGTACTTAAACTGCCGTTAAACGGTAGCCTACTAAAATCCCGTTAATAGATGTGACGTCATTGAAATGACCAGCGTTGACGGCTTCGGCTTAAACTGCCGTCAAACGGTCGCATACTAAATTGCTGTGAATCGATTTGACGCCGTTTTCGAATTGTTGTTGCTTTGTAATGTTATTTTCGTCGCGTTTGCATTACTATTGTAGTAACAATTTGTGCTAAATGCTACAAGTTAATTTCAAATAAGGTGTGAATCTGGATATTATTGGTGTAGACTGAGGTGAGTGTTTCAGTTACTTTTCTGATTGTTGAGTTATACTTAGTGATACATTTATAGATTAGGTATTGAAGTACATGGCGTTAATGCCGGGAATGCTGAAAGTTGGCGACAGGTTTAGCTCATTTTCTGCAGCAAAGAAAGCGATTGAGGAACTTGGTGAAAATACGTACACATTTTGGAAACGAGATGCACGTACTGTTGCAAGCAGCAAAATTGTGAGACCAATAGAAAGCACTTTGATATAATATGCATCTAATCACGGTGGAAAAAAGTTAAAGACCAGTGGGAAAAAAATTCGACAATCTTATACATTTAAAGATTATCCAGCACATGTAAGATTCAAGGCATCATCTAATGGAAAAGCACTTGAAGTAACGTCGGTTCAAACCAAGAACAATTATGTCACTTCAAAGGTAAGTTCGCAGAGTAGTTGAGATAAAGAATTTAGAACTCTTGCTCGAACAATATTATGAAAATAACGAGCTTACCTTTGAAGTGACATGATTGAGCTTGGGTTCAACCGACGTTACTTCGAGTTCTTTTCCATCAGACGATGCCTTGAATCTACATGTGCTGGACAATCTTCTTTAAATGTCCAAGATTGTCCAATTTTTTCCCACTTCTCTTAAACTTTTTTCCATTATGATTACATGCACATAGAAGTTGATAGTATATCAAAGAGCTTTCTATTGGTCTTACAATTTCACTGCTTGCAATAGTACATGCATCTCGTTTCCAAAATGTTGTGTACGTATTTTCATCAAGATCCTCAACCGCTTTCATTGCTTCAGCAAATGAGCTTAACCTGTCGCCAACTTTCAGCATTCCCGGCATTAACGCCATGTATTTCAATACCCAATCTATAAATGTATCACTAGGTATAACTTAACAATCAGAAAACTAACTGAAACACTCACTTTAATCTAAACCAATAATATCACACCTTATTTAAAATTAACTTGTAGCATTTAGCACAAATTGTTACTACAATAATAATGCAAACCCGACGAAAATAACATTCCAAAGCAACAACAATTCGAACACGGCGTCAAATCGATTAACGGCATTTTAGTACGCAACCGTTTGACGGCAGTTTAAGCACAAGCCGTCAACGCTGGTCATTTCAATGACGTCAAATCTATTAACGGCATTTTAGTAGGCTACCGTTTAACGGCAGTTTAAGTACAGCGTATTTTTTATTTTTTGTTATCGTTGAACCTCTGGTTAAGAGTAAGCAAGTTGAGTAGATCGGTGGGAAGCGGGTAATAATGCGTCAAATGAATAAAGATCTTCTTAATAAGCCAATCTTACCAAAAACATTTTTTTACTTTAGTAACATCAGCCACTTTGCTAATAGCTTAAGAGCCAGTGTGCCAAATCGACTATTTTGAATACCTGCTAATAATGGTGGTATACTGAGGAATATATTATACTAATCACCTTAGGTAGGGATCAGAAGCCCCCAAAGTGGGTTGATTTTGGGCCAGGGGCCATGGAATAATAAAGATTTTTGAACCGAATGAATACCTGCTGACAACTGCGGTATACGATAGTCTGTATAATTCTGAGTTGATAAAAAAAAGTTTAAAATTTTTGCTGGTACAGGAAAAAGCGCGGCAAATTTAAAAATTGGTCAAGATCCAACCGAATGAATACCACTTCTACTTTGCCGCAAAACATTTGTTATAACTATTTGGGACCATGTACAAAAAGTACAATTTTCCCATGGTCCAAAAAACAGTTACAAGGCCATTTTAGACTCAGAATTAAACAAAAATTGAAAATATCACAAAGCATCTATAAAATGGAAAGTTCTCGACGAAAAACGCTAAAAATTGGCATTTGCCTTCGAGCTACCATAAGAAATGACATACGTAAAAGTTACACCTTTCTACCTCCCCCACGCGCCTCCCGGGTGCCCATAAATAATCATTTTTGAACCCGTATTTATGGGGTGTAATTAGGTTATTGTTTCATGAAGCATTTTTGGTAATATGTAGGGTAGGTACCCACTGATCTGAGTGAAGAACGTCATTTTCAAATAAAATGTGGACATTTAATTATATTGTTAGGCTGAAGATAACCTTGAATGATATTCAGCCAAATTTTATTAAAACCGAAGACATGAAACAAATTGCTCAGTGCTTCCCAGAATTCTATTTTTCTATAATGTTTAGATATCTTATTCTGACTCCATCTAAGTGATATAGTCAGATCTTGTGTATCATTTCCTTATTACAACATGCTTTAGAGTGTAAAAAATGTAAACTAAACACAATTTTAAGGTGAGGCACTAATTATACCGGTAAGTGTACAAGTCTGTCTCCGGCTAGCGGCAACTAAAAAGTTTTAATAACGCTAACAGCCTGACGGAGATATCCCCGATTATTTGCAGTCGTTTCAAGTCAAAATATTATTATGCATTAGTAAAGACTGACAGCACAAACACATCAATAACTCTCGACATGGTACACACAATTAGTATATTGTGGAGCATGTACGAATCTATCATCCTTATTATCTGAACGTCGCCATTCTATTGCGAAGTATGTCCTGTAATGGTTATTCGATACGTCAATATCGGTGATCGTATAACAATTTTGTTACCTAGATATTGTCTGTAATTGTTTATTTGTAGCATATTCAGATTTTCTTACTTTTTATTGGGTATTTTGCCACTGAAAAATATTTAAAAATTTTAATGAAAAAACCTCTGCGCCAAACGGATCAGACAGAGGTTGGTTCTTGAGTACTTGACTGTTTCAAAAAGTCTCACACCTAAAAATATATAAACTAGAACAATGTTATAAACTAAAAACTGAAAATCAAAGCTATAGGTAGTTAACGTTTCGGAAGAGAATCTACTTCCGTTCTCAAAACTTTTTGGCCGTCAAAAGAACTGTCATGGTTGACGGCCAAAAAGTTTTGAGAACGGAAGTAGATTCTCTTCCGAAACGTTAACTACCTATAGCTTTGATTTTCAGTTTTTAGTTTATAACATTGTTCTAGTTTTTTGACTTTTTGAAACAGTCAAGTACTCAAGAACCAACCTCTGTCTGATCCGTTTGGCGCAGAGGTTTTTTCATTAAAATTTTTAAATATTTTTCAGTGGCAAAATACCCAATAAAAAGTAAGAAAATATTTTGTTACCCTTTTCACATTTTTCTTGAATAACTCGAAAACCACGCCCTCTAGCGAAAAAATATTTATATACAATATTAATATGAATGAAATTTTGAACAAATAAGTTCCTATTCATTTTTTTCGAGGATCAATACTTTACGAGATATAGAGGGTGGAAAATCGCATACCGAAGGGAAATATTTCATTCGAGAAAAAAAATCACTCGGAGATTTTTTCGGATTTTCGTGTTTCAGATCATGTAGATTACGAAAATATAGGATTTTCAATTTCGTCTGTCTGCCTGTTTGTCTGTCTGTCTACCTGTCTGTCATTCGGTCTATCTGTTGATGCATTAACTAAAAAACTACTTGACGGAGAACAGTCAAATTTGGTAGATAGTTCACTCGAAAATATACAGGGTGGACCGTCTAAATGGAATAGTTGATGATAAACATTTCTTCCACTCAAATTTAAAATTTTCACGTTTCGTGACATTCTAAACCTATTTAAAGAAAAATGTTTTTTGAAATTTTTTAACCACTGCTATTGAATAGATGATGGGAAAAAAAATGGAAAAGGTATTGATCCTAAAAAAAAATGAATAGGAACTTATTTGTAGAAAATTTCATATAGTTTAATATTGTATATCGACATTTTTTCGCTAGAGGACGTGGCTTTCAAGTTCTTAAAAAAAACGTTAAAAGGGGACCACTGGCCAGGACTTGTTCATTGTTCATTGCACTCTTCCCGACAATTATACAAAAATTGGCCTCTACACGAATTATATCCTCTATTTGGCCTTTTTGGGCTTCGTTGACTGGACTATGTGGAAATAATTGGTCATAGAATTTTAAGAAAGGGGCGATGCATATTCTAGCCATGCCTCCAGAACTTCCGGGAGCTGCCAAATACCAAAGCAATTTCTGGGCACCTCCGAATTCACATATGGACGGTGCCGAATTCATATCCGGGCGCTGCCGAATCCATACCGGGCGCTGCCGAATCCATATCTGGGCGCTGCCGAATGCATCTTTGGGTGACTTCCGGGCGCCATTAAATATGAAAATTATTATAAAGAAATTAGAGGCCTCCATACAGACTTTTTGCTCTAGTTGCATTACGTCGAGTCTCTCCATAAATAATGATCATGTCAACTTTTTCATCTCTTGAATAATTTTCAGGCATTTTATATTAATTTTCTTGTTTATAACAACTTTAATACACTTGCTTCAGAAAATTAGTGAGTAAGTCAAAACTAATTCAATTGTTGCGAATGTCTGCAATTTTCATGGCTATCTGCAATTTTGGTTTTAAATGTAGATAGGTACCTTATTAAAATGATTTGTTGGCGCTTACTTTTTAAAAATACTTCTATTATTACGAAGGATATCGTTAAGAAATGATTAATGGCGAAAAAATTATAGTTTATGAATCATAATTTTTGATTAATAAAAGATATAGCACAGTTCCATTTAAAAAAATTCCATAGGACCCCTACGGAAATGAAAATGAAATTCCGTTTTTTTGAAAAAAAACTAAAAATACTGGTACCTATCAGTAATTCAAACTATTTTCTGCTTTACAGACAAGTCTACAACCTTACTAATAATTTCCGTAGCCTACTTAGTAATTTTCTTACATCGCATTCATCTGACGCGGCCATTTTGAAAAAATTAAAAAATTGTTCGTATCTCACTTATTTTTTGGAATTTTTTACATCTGAAAAAACTGTTGCACTTGGAAATTTATGCTTAATAAGAAACCATCAAAATGACTAAGACTATTTAAGAAAAAAAAGTTGATGTCACTTCCGGTTCAATCTAAAAGTAACCTCTTATTGTCTAATTTATTTGTACCAAAAACCAAATTTTTAAATACAAAAAACAACCAAAATATTGGGGGCGTACATTGACTCGTGGCCACCCGGTAGGTATATGCCAAACGCTAAATTTCTGTACTCTTACCAGCTTGCTTTACTTATTTTCCCCTATTTACTCCTACTTACCCCCCACCCCTGCAATAGGATCATCTCAACATATAATATAGTTCCAGGTGTCGCATGTCGTTATGGTATATATGTGTATCAAATTTCAAGCGAATATCACAATTTAACAGACAAAATTTTTTTCGCTCAAATTAAAAATTTCGACGTTTTATGACATTCTAAGCCTATTTTAGCAAAACAAATTTTGAAACTTTTTACAATTAATAAACGTCCACTCCACTACGTGGATGTGGAAGTAATTGTAGTTTTGATAAATTGAGTGACTACATGAATTTGAAAAACGATGTTTAAGGACATAAGGGAGAACATAGGAAAAAACTTATGCGCCCAATACGACTGAGCACTTTCCAATGCACCTCGGTCGGTGCAGTTTGGAGACTATGATTCTGTGACGGTGTAACCTTTTTAATACCTAAATATTAAAAAAGGCTTCACCTGTGCGAACGGCAGCTAGTTTTTTCTGTTGGAGAGCATAGGCCCGTGGATTAAGAGTGTGGACATTCAAAGCTTATTCAAGTATAACTAATTTCCAAATGGCCAGTTTCAAACATATGCCTGCCCCAAACACTCTGTAATAATTACAATAAATAAGAACTAAATAAAACACCAAACTAAACGAAGTAAAAGCTTACCTCACATAGAGAGTATTACATAACCCCGCGAAACACGTGGCATAATTACGGCAACCAAAAGAATTCTTTCCTGGAATTTACAGAACGCTTGCGGCAGGGCGGTGAAGAATTTATGAGGACATCTGTACAAATCCACAGCTGTGATAACGATGTAGACCCCAAAACCTCCACAAAAATCAAGTCAAATCGCTGTCCGCCTACCTCGTATCTCTGTCAAGCGAGCAGCCGGAAATCTGCCAAAATTTCCTCAGTGTTGCCAACATGCGCACTCTTAGAACATTTTCTCTAGACAATGATAATACACCACCGAAAGACTCAATAATCAGAATACTGAATTTCATAATTATGTAATACTTCAACTATAAGAATATACATTAATACCACTAACTCAAACTATTTTTAAAGAAAACGTGTTTACTTTCTGAATGTTAAGACTCGCAGACATGCGACACGCTATGCCCTTTAGAGTAAGAGTGGTTGCATACCTCTCTACTCCAATAAGTGAATTAACTAGAGTCAATTTACTGCAAGTAAATATAAAGTTATTCATGTAGCTTTTTCAAATGCTACAACGGTTACTATATACAGGGTGTCCCAGATTTAAAGTGACATAGACCGATGAGAGATAGAGCACACTTTTCTGAGTTCAAAACACCCCCACTCTTACCCTTGAAAGTGAATGGTTTTCGAGATACAGGGTATTTTATGATTCTTGACTGAAACTAAAATTCACCATATATTTGGAATGGGTGGACGTATTTGGATTAAAGTTGGTACACATAGTGCACTCCTAGTCCAATTAATAGCATAATTTAGTTTGTAAAAATTTCAGGACAGGACTCAATTTTTATTATTTTGCATTTAGGGTCAATTACATCACCCTGTATATCAGTTTTTTGTAAATGGCGGATAGCTATTGAAATGTCTATGGATTATTGTGCAAAACACTGTCATAATATTCGATGGCACGTTTATGGTTACTTCCTAGCAAATTTTCGAAAATAATGGTGAATGATATTTAAATTCTACAAAATACGCAAACAACCAATTAACGTCGCTATTTTATTAATTTTATTTAAACACTTGTTTAATTGGACTAGGAGTGCACTATATGTGTACCAACTTTAACCCAAATACGTCGACCCATTCCAAATATATGGTGAATTTTAGTTTCAGTCAAGAATCATAAAATACCCTGTATCTCGAAAACCATTCACTTTCAAGGGTAAGTGTGGGGGCGTTTTGAACTCAGAAAAGTGTGCTCTATCTCTCATCGGTCTATGTCACTTTAAATCTGGGACACCCTGTATACTAGCAGTATATTTTCTTAAATGGATGCACATTGCATTTAAACGAATTTAAAGAAATTTTAAGTAGGTCTGAGTGGAATCTGCTTCCTCATTGCACCTGCTTCTCAAAAATTTTTCCCTTCAAGGTCACACTCTTTTTTACGATTGCATTCCAAAAAATTCTGCTATTAGAAATCGATGAAAAAAATTAGGGGTGCCAATTATAAACTTGGGGTGGCTGGGGGTGAGGGGGTGAGTTTTGAATCACAACTTTTCTCGTTAAAATGCATCCCTCTTGACATTCAAGAAAATGCCGTTTACTGCAAAAAAATCTTTAACAGTTCTCGAGTTAGGGGTGGCTCGTTTTCAAAAAAATCACCCGGTATGTCAAAAGATTTATTTTCCTGGCCTAACCTACTGCCGGCTATTGGTTACTGCGGATCGTTGGACGCACGCTTCTGTTACACCCGCAGTAATAATGTCAATTATTCATTGAAAATAAAAACGCGAGGAAAGTTTCATAAAATGTTGACTACCTGTCGAAAAAGCAATGTGATTTTTAAGGCATTTTTGATAATAGCGAGTTCTTTTATTAATCGACTTCCATAACGATATTCGGTAATAAGGTTTAACTTCTCTGGGTGAAACCTATTTCATTATTTTCAGTAATATTTTTTTGAAGTTGGTGCAATTTTTAATTAATAACAATCTTTATTAAAGATATATTTTTGTATATTGATGTGAGGTAAACTATCAAAATAAGACAACTTCCCTTGTATTGTATCGTTGAAGCTGCTCTATTACTCGAGTTTATGAGGAATTCAAGGAATCTGTTTCTGACATGAATAACCAAAATAATGCGATAGCGGTAATGAAAACGTGTTTTGAAGGGTGTAAATTATCACATTACACGCCTAAAAGGACACAATCAGGACACGTTAAAAGAACATTTATTTCAACGATTCTAGATGAGGCCTAATTATGTAATCTTAGGGGAGAGCGTTTGTCTTCAAACATCAAAGAATTCTCCCCTGCACTTTGTTACAGGATTTTTTTCGTGAAGCAGGGCGTTCCTCCAAGGCGTATTCAGTTGTATAAAGTACGATCCGTTTTTGAAGCTGAAACTTCATCGAAAATATTAATTTAGATATTTACCGGTGTTATGTCGGAGCATTGACTGTGGCGTTGCTGTACATTTAATAAACATTTTACAACGACAAACTTAAAATATAATTGCGGAAAAAACTAATATATGACTTAAAATATCAAACAAATTGAACCGCCTTTAAAAATTAAATAATTTCAAAAAATTAAAAAGCTCGCTTTTAAAAACCAATTGAAACTGTTAAAAATGCACAAAAAAAAAGAAAATAATAAATATATGCCACTGGCAGATGAGATTAAAAGATGTGGAAAATGGACTATAGTACCTATAGTCCTAGGAGCAACTGAAGAAATACCACACAAATTACATGAGGGCCTAAACATATTAAAACTACAGAATATCATATACAGGGTTGGGCAAAAGTGGAATAATCGCTATAAAACTACGTGTAGAAGTTTTCTGAAAAAATGCTTGGGGGTGTAGTAACAGAAAAAATAACTATCTGTAAGTAAAAGAAAAACTTTGTGTAACAATATTAATGCAATCTATGCATTCTTCCGATAACCTGAATTCTGGTTATGCTAGCAAATTAAAATCCTAAAATGAATTTGTCTAATTTCTTATTTGGCAATTCTCATTCTAACACTAGATTCCACACAGTCCTCTACGGCCATGCAGATTAAACTAGTATCTATATAACCCCCTACGATCATGGAGATTCAGTTAAAAATGAGAACAAAGGCTTAAAATGAATTTATTTATCTACCTTGTCTTAAAAAAATTTTCATTCTAATGGATTACATTTTCATGAAATCTATCATTCTGTTTCTTGGAAATGCTTAGCCTTTGAAACGTTTTTCGCCCTTATTCTGGAGCTCATCAGAACGACATAAAGCCACTCATAAAGACGTTTCATGCAAAACCAACACAATTTTTATAAATAAGTGTGAAATAATTTTATTTGACATTGACCGATAAAAACAACCTTACCTATCTGTTAGCTAACTAGTATTGGAGCCTATATACTCAATGCATGTTTAAAAATAAATTATTATTTGTTTGCTTACAATTGTATTGAAACATATTCTTTATAGGATTTTTCAAACAGCAGAAAAAATAACCATTTATAACTAAAAGAAAAACTTTGTGTAAAAATATTAATGGAATCTTTGCATTCTTTTGATAACCTGAATTCTGGTTATGCTAGCAAATTAAAATCCTAAAATGAATAATAATAATAATAATAAACATGCATAGAGTATATAGGCTCCAATACTAGTTAGCTAATAGATAGGTGAGGTTGTTTTTATCAGCTAATGTCAAATATAATTATATTTCACACTTATTCATAGAAATTGCCTTGGTTTTGCATGAAACATCTTTATGGGTGGCTTTATGTCTTTCTGATGAGCTCCAGAATAAGGGCGAAAAACGTTTCAAAGGCTAAGCATTTCCAAGAAACAGATTGATAGATTTCATGAAAATGTAATTCATTAGAATGAAATTTTTTTTAAGACAAGGTAGATAAATAAATTCATTTTAAGCCTTTGTTCTCATTTTGAACCGAATCTTCATGATCGTAGGGGGTTATGTAGATACTGGTTTAATCTGCATGGCCGTAGGGGACTGTGTGGATGCTAGTGTTAGAATAAGAATTATCAAATAAGAAAGTAGATAAATTCATTTTAGGATTTTAATTTGCTGGCATAACCAGAATTCGTATTATCGAAAGAATGCAAAGATTTCATTAATATTTTTACACAAATTTTTTCTTTTAGTTATAGATAGTTATTTTTTCTGCTGTTTGCAAAATCCTATAATGAATTTTGAGAGAGAGAATTTTTGAGATGTAACGTCATCATTTTTTTTTTAAATGGCAACCTATGCTTTTTTCCCACTTTCTTTTGCAGTTTTTTTATTCTCTTCTCGGTCATATACAATTTTGTATAGGTTGATAAAAAAAAATTTGAGAAATCATTTTGTTTCTTTAATTTTCAGCTTGTGACTCAATAAAATGAATATCATTTGAACAATATATAAAATGACTAGGGGGTAAAAAAATGTTTAATTTTGTAACAATTTTTTCCTTATGAACTATTTGACGGAATACTACTAATTTTTTCTGTGATATGCTCATATCCTAAGTAACAACATATATTTTTTGGAATAAGATTGGAGGATTACTTCATAGTGTAAGAAAATAAAGAATAAATTTTGGCCCCTAATATGCATGTAATTCTATGGGAATCGGGGCCCAACATTAATTGTCGGCTTGTGACTTCATAAAGAAAAAATTGCAAAATTAAAATAATTTTTTTTTACTTCTTATTCCTTTAATTTATTGAGTATCACTTCTTTTTATAATCAACATAACGCCCTGGACTACACATATTTTAGCTCCCGGATTCGGCTCATTCACATTTGAGAACATCATTTTTTTTCATTTTTCAAAATTCTTTCATAACTTACAAAAAAATTCAAGCTGGCATTTGGGGTATATGGTTCTCGTATTGGTAGGAACTTACCTCTCAAATCTGAACCAAATTCAAGCCGGGGCTACGCTCTTTAAAAGAATTGTATCTCAAAATTAGCATTATCAAATGCAATGTAAATAAGAGTGCATTTAATTTTGGCTCGTCTGATGGCGCTTTGAATATGTGTCTAGTTTCAGGAGTTGCTCGATAATATTGAAATGTATTTCCAGAATATTACTATTCAGTGCGCGGTCTGCTTTGTTAACCTATCAGCGAAATGGTAATAGTTGTTGTGGACTTTCCGTAAACTTTTATTTGACACGTGCATCTATCAAACTTTAACTTCGATCATGCACAACATTAAATACACTTATCTCTTGTCCTCGTGCAGTTGATTAAGTCTGGAGGATAAGGTGCTTTGCATAGCAAAACAAACAAATATATATCCCTGCAAGCGGCGTTGTAAGTGAAATATGTTTTCTCCCACGAAATATCCAAATACAATTAGTTCAAGTAGTATCCGTGGTACATCATTTTAGTTAATTTTTACTCCATCTTCAGACTCATTATTTATTGTTTCCCAGTTATAGAAAAAATACATGCTTTGTATATCAACACCTTGTAAATTGATGGAACTTAGCGATATGTGTCATGTGTATACAGAATATTTAATAAAGAAGTGTCAGTGTAACCCTCTGGGCTGCATTCGTGACGTTGCATCCTTATTTGCGATTAACGCCGTGTATTCTGCGTATAATGGACTTTAAATTGATATGTGGCACAAATTCCGTTGAAATTGAGATGAATTTACATGAAATAATGCTAGTACTGCATGTAGAACAGTTTTAATATATTGTGGCGTAAGCTTTTGGAGAGGTGTGTTAAAAGCAGGCGCCTCCGCCATGTTACGTTGGTGTACGCGTCGGCGTACCATTTGAAAGGGGTTTTAATTAAAATGGCAATTATTACTTTATAAAATTTTAATATTATAATATAATATTCTCGCCAAGCGACAACACTACTTCATTTAACCTAATAGAAAGGTACAAGATTCGTGATTTCAAGTATATCAAGTTTACTTATTGGCAATAGTACTAATTATGTGCCAAATATTATTGTTCTCAGTCTCATTTTTCATAATTTTTTAAGTATATCAAGTTTACTTATTGGCAATAGTACTAATTATGTGCCAAATATTATTGTTCTCAGTCTCATTTTTCATAATTTTTTTGGAGCACCCAGTATTTCAATAAAGGTATATCTGACTGTTTCGTTGACAATAGTTTCAACTACATAGGTACTAGATACTATTTTGCTTCATCATATAGTTCTACTTCCCTCGCATACCGAAGGGAACTATTGTATTCGAGAAAAACTCACCCTCTAAGATTTTTTCGATTTTCACGTTTCAGTTCATGTAGATTACGAAAATATAGGTTTTTCAATTCCGCCAGTCTGTCTGTCGGTCTGTTGATGCATTAACTAAAAAACTGCTTGACGGAGAACAGTCAAATTTGGTAGATAGCTGACGCCACTGCCACCGAAGAAATGGTTAGAGTTCCACTGCAAAAAATACAGGGTGGACCGTAAAGGGAATAAATAGGTAATGGAAAAAATTTTTTTTCGTTCAAATTTTAAATGTCCACCTTTCATGACATTCTAAACCTATCTAAAATAAAAAATCTTTTTCAAAATTTTAAATAGAATTTTTTTTTAAATTTGAAAAATTTAATTTTTTTTTTATAAAATAGTTGAAGGAAAAAATTTGTTTGCTCAAATTTAAAATTGATGGATTTTTTTCTTTCTTCAATCCTAAAATGTCCACGTTTCATTATATTCTTAACCCATTTCAACAAAAAAATGTTTTGAAAATTAAAAAAAGAGTTTTTATAAAATGGGTGTTGGAAAAAAATTTTTGTTCAAATTTAAAATTTCCACGTTTCATTATATTCTTAACCCATTTCAACAAAAAAATGTTTTGAAAATTAAAAAAACAGTTTTTATAAAATGGGTGTTGGAAAAAAATTTTTGTTCAAATTTAAAATTTCCACGTTTCATGACATTCTAAACATATTTCAAGAAAGAAATTCATTTTGAAAATTTAAAAAACATTTAAATTTTATTATTTTACCATTACAATAGAATAGATGATGGAACATTTTTTCTTCAGTCCTAAAATTTACACGTTTCATTATATTCTTAACCGATTTCAACAAAAAGATGTTTTGAAAATGAAAAATAAAAAAATTCCCACCATTATGCAGTAGATGATGGAAAAAAGTTATCAGGTATTCTCTGTGATAATAGGGCTAACTACATGGCGATTATAATTCTCATATGCCACCTCTTAATTACTAATTTTTTAGAGTGATCGTCTTGTATGAATAAAGAGGGAAGTTCTGTGTAAATACTTTTACCGATTTTTGTAGGTATAGCGTTAATAAACAGACAATAATCAGACCGACAGACAGGCAAAAGGAGATATCTTCCTGCATACGCGCAGAATTTAGAATTGATGTCTTTGCCTTGCTTACTTCCAATATTTAAAAATATACAGTTCCCACTCTCTAAAATATTATTAAAGTAATAAATAGCAATAATCCTAGATATAACCCTTGAATATGATCATTTGATAATTACTATTTTCTCTTGCAGACGGCGACTTTCATCTGTTTCTAATTATTTGGAGCAAACTCCTGCAAAAGGTGCAGGAAGGAAAGCAAAGACCTTGGTTGATGTGGGGTTACCTTTCTTCGATGATTCGCCCAAGGAAGTACCTAAAGAACAGCGTGTGCTGAAAGAGGAAGCGAAGAAGGAGGGGCCGGTTCCTGCAAGTGAGTTTATCGTATTAATTTATACTTTGATATAAAAAAATCATAGATTGTTAACCACAGGTTGTTTACAATTACTATTGATGAAATTTTTCAGTTTCTTACGCTGCTGATGGCTACGAAAATAATTTCCCAAGTGTAGTAAAGTAAATTAGATATTGACTTGAATGAAATTTATAACTAATGAAATAATCACTTTCAAAATTTACATTTTTGTGCAAATTTTAAAGGAAATGAAATATTAGGTATTATAAACACTGAAAAGGAATGAAGATTAATTCGTATTTTTTCTACAATTTTTTTTCTCTCAACTTTGAACGAAATCTCTTCAATGGACAATTAAATAATAGCTAACTAATTTCAATTTGTCTTGCAAAGCTCCATGCCATTTTGAAACCTGTTAAAAAATCATAATAAAAAATAGCGTTTTTGCAAAAGATAAATGAGTACATTTTGAGTTTTCAAGTAATGATCAAGCAAAATTACCAGGATTATTTTCTTTCAGTAACGTGTATGTTCCCCACGAGCCGTTATGATTGCAGTCATCCTTTTCCCATACTTATGATGATGTTCTCAATCATTTCTTGAAACAAATTCTCCTATATTTCAATTAGAGCAGCTGTCGCTTCTTTCGTGTTTTGGACAGCAGAAATTTTTAACCTGAGTCGTCTGCCTAGCAAGCCTTATACATGTGCAATGCAATTGAATTCAAGTCTGGGAAACATGTAGGCCAAGTCATTGTCGGTTTTGGGCCTTTTCTTACCTACACGACTTCAAGCCATTTTCTTTGAGTCTTCTTCTAACTGTACGCTCACTTATTCTGATTCCACGAACCTCTTCTAGTTCGCTCTTATTTGAACTGCCATTCGACGCTTATTTCGGTGTGCAACCTTATAAATCTATCATCTACAGCCGTGGTTGAGCGTTTTCCACCTTAACCTCGTCTTCTCACATACTCCACAGTTTGTCTCCAAAGTGCAACATTACGATGGATCTTTCATTTTGATTTACTAAACATATCAGCAACATTACTGTAAGGATCGACCAATTTCGATCATTGCTGCAACCCTAGCGATATCATGTAGTACTAACTAGCTCATTATGAATTATTTCGTAATTAAAGTAACGATAGTAAGCAAAAACAAAACACATTTAAACAATCAAGTACAAAAATACAACAAACTTTAATGCCGCGTGTTTCAAATGTAATGCAACAGCTTTACATGTTGACATCGACTTTGATATTGACTAATAGTGGAGTCAATAGAGGCTGCTGTTTCGGAATAATTTCGGAAAGCTTCGATTTTCCTAAAACCGTTTGATATCACTTTTACATATAGTCCAATAATTATAAAGATTTCCATAACAAAAAATGTTATCTGAGATTTTCCTTCAGTAACCGTTAGTGGAGGGATTATACATCACAAAACCACAAAAATCAGTTCTGGAGGTAACGCGCAACTCCCCCCAAAAAACCACCCCTTCGGAGAAAAAAGCCTTATATTACTGATAACTCGTTAACCGTTGAAGATATAAAAAAATGCCCATCTATGTTGAAACCAATTTCAAAATATGTATTTTTAATGCGTACTAATTTTCATTTATTTGAAATTTTTTACGCGTGGCTGTATAGAAAAAGTTGAATTGCTCGAAAACCAAATAAGCTAGGAAGAAAAATCAAAATGGGTTTTAAAGGGAATATAAAATGCTCCCCGTTGCCATTTTTGATGGCTATTGATATTTATTAGTATATAAAAATAACAATATAATAGTTATCTCTTGATTTTTTGTACTTTTAGCTATTCACAGGCCCATAAAAAATAACTAACTTTAATATAAGTTATAAATGCATTATCGTTTAGTTCAGGTAGTACTTCAATGCAGAAAAAGTTAGGAATAAAAATATTCACATTTACTTTACCAGCATGTTGAAGTTAGTCAAATTTTGGCCAATTTTTTATTGTTTCCTAAAAATAAAAACAAACCCAAACATCTTGAGGATTTAGCTAATTTTTTTTGTGAGTTTATGTATCATATAATTATTGTTTCTAATCATTTAATAGTTACAAAATTGCATAAAAAGATATCATAAAAAAGTTGAATATGCAGCCTTTTTTGGATTTTTTTTGGCTAACTTCAACATGCTGGTAAATTTGTTAATGTTAATATTTTTATTCCTAACTTGCATTGAAGTGCTACCTTGTACTAAAAGATAATGCATTTATAGCTTATATTAAAGTTAGCTGTTTTTTATGGGCCTGTGAATAGTTAGGTGCACAAAAAATCAAGAGATAACTATATTATATTGTTATTTTTATATACTAGTAAATATCAATAGCCATCAAAAATGGCAACATAAGAGAGTATTTTACATCCCCTTTAAAACCCATTTTGATTTTTCTTCGTAGCTTGTTTGGTTTTCGAGCAATTCAATTGTTTCTATAGGCCGCGCGTAAACAATTTTAAATGAACGAAAATTCGCGCGCATTAAAAATACAAATTTTGCAATTTTTGTCAATATCGAATCTCTCGAACCATGGAATATACAAGAAAATTACAAGAGGACTTTTTTAGGCAATTAATCAAGCTTTCTTTTTTATAATGAGCAATTTTTTTTATATCTTCAACGGTTAACGAGTTATCAGTAAAACAAGGCTTTTTTCACCGAAGAGGTGGTTTTTGGAGATAAACATATAATTGTGAGGAAATTGTTTATTAATTATTTAAACAAAAAAAAAAAACAGTTGAGAAATTTTAAGGCCATTTTCAAATTGACAGATCGCCGAAACAGATTACGATGTCAAAAATGGGTTGTTCAAAATGGCTGATCCAATATGGCCGGCTTTTTAATAAAAATTTCATTAAAATGACGTAACTCGATGAATTTTATACAAATTGCGCTCGGATTAATATATTCAGTATGGTATTGGTGAGGCCTCGAAAAAATAATATATCTCGATATAAAAAATATAGTAAAAATTGTACCACGTGACCCTACTGCTGGCGGCCTTTTGAAACAGATTCAGATAGCGTGCGGGGCAGGTGATGCTTACTGCTTGCCGCGCAGATGTTCTCTTTCTGTTATTCAGGCATTGTAATTTCGCTTATGGCCCTGTACCACGTGGATATTTTGAATATGTTTTCGATATTTTAAACAGGACAACATTTTTAGAAACATCAACTTCGACTCGATTTACCGAAAAATCTTGATTTTTTCAATATTTCGTGAAAAGTATAATATATTTAATATTCCGACCTGTTTTACATCAGGTTTACGTAATATATGCGTTTGCTGAATAGGTATACTAAATAAATTTTTTATAAAAGTTATTAACGTTTATTTTACCCCTAATTTTAGGAATTCTGTAGCAATTTTTTTTATTTTCGTAGAATAAAGAGGGACAATTTAAAATATAATTAATTGCAAATGCAAATTCCCTACAATGTAAGAGTAATCTAAAATAGAATTGAGGAAATGAATATATTACTAGCAAAAAAATACTCGTAATTATTTCATACTCTTTCTAAAGACTTATCATAGATAAGTACAAAAACATATATCTATCTAAACAAAATACTTTGCTGGCCAGATGCCACGAACAACATTGAATTAAAAAAAAAAGAAATATGCACATTTCGTACAGGTAACTGTCACAATAATAATAATAATAATAATAATAATAATAATAAACGGCTTTATTCAAAGGGTGTAGATGTACATTTACAAGTACATTACAAATAGCAATTTACAAGGCGAAGTTTAGCCATGTGGCTATTCTTACACTTAACCTTATAAATCACTTACCTAACTAATTAAGTTAAAAATAAAACATTAAAATACAAAAATACAATACAATATTACAATAGTCCAATGTAATAGGCGGACGGTATACACTTTATAAAATATATTTATAGAAATACTAAAAAATTAATTACTCAAAATTACTAAATAAAAAATCGATCATAAACACAGTGCAAAATGATGCCCAAGAAACCAGGCTTTGATTTTTTTACGGAAGATATTAACTGTAGATAGATTTTTGTATATGGGATCAATAGAGTTATATAAGGCTGCGGATGTGTAAGAAAAGCTACGTTGGAAGAGGGCTGTACGATGTTGTGGCACAGTTAGCACGTACCGATGTCTGATGTTTACAGTATGTACTGACGATCTGAAAATTAACTTGTCTCTTAAGTAACTTGGAATAGAATATTTTATTAAAGAAAATAAGAAAACTGCATAGTGGAATTTAACGAGTTGTTCCATTTTTAACCAACGCAACTCAACATATTTGCTTGAAACATGATCAAATTTTCTCAAGTTGTAAATAAAACGACAACAACAGTTTTGCAAAACTTGTAGTCGATTTTTTGTAGCTTGATCCAGGCAGTAAAAATACATAAAATTGCAATAATTGAATACAGGCATGACTAAAGTTTCACAAAGTTTTTTACGTTGTTTAAAGTTCAAGATATGCCTGTTTGCATACAGTACTTTTAGCCGGGAGTAAAATTTTTGTAAAAGAATTTTTATGTGCTGCATAAAACGTAATTTTTCGTCTATTATTATCCCAAGATTTTTGGCATGAGTAGAAAATGACAAATTTTCTTGATTAATATTTAGTTGAATAGAAGCCTTTAAGTGATCTCGAGTATGTTCTGAGCAGAATAGAATAACAACTGATTTGGTAGGGTTAATTTTAAGGTTATGTTGATGCGAATATTGATAGATGTTGTCTAAATCTTGGTTGATCAAATTAGTGGCAATAGCTGCATTAGATGGCTCAAAACAGTGAAGAAGTTGGGTATCGTCAGCATATGCTTGCACATGCGAACTAGTTACTACATTAAATATATCTGCTGTATATACAAGAAACAAAAGAGGACCAAGAATGGACCCTTGAGGAACACCTGACGAGATAATTTTAAAATCAGATATATTTCCTGCGACTGATACGCATTGGCGACGTTCGCTCAAATAAGAATTGAAAAACCGCAGGGATATCGCGTCGAAACCATAGTAATTTAGCTTTGCACAAAGAAGCGTGTGATCAATGGTGTCAAATGCCTTAGAGTAGTCTAGGGATACAAGAATAGCTGCCATACGTTTGTCTAGTGCGCTGATGATATTATCACTAAGGTTCAACAAAGCAGTAGTGGTGCTATGTGCTTTACGAAATCCCGATTGATGTAATGGGTATAGGTTATGCAGTAAAAGATATTCAGTAATCTGGTCGTGAACTATTCTTTCTAGTATTTTGGAAAGAATTGGCAACAAGCTGATAGGCCTCAGATCCTCCACAGTTGTAGGATTTGCTGTTTTTGGTATTGGACAGATAATTGCATCTTTCCATTCTGTAGGAAAGTAACCCTGTTCAAGACAGCAGTTAATAATATGGGTGATATGCTTTATGATTATTGGGATGCATAATTTTAACATGTTTAGAGTTATTTTATCTTTTCCGGCAGTGTTCGACTTTATACTCTTGATAGCATTATAAACGGTATCGGTAGTAACAAGTGTGAAGGTGAACAGTAAATTATCTTTAAATTTGGTGTTAGCATAGAAGTTTATCGTCCTATTGCAGTTATCGTTCTTGCAGAATACACTAAGAAAGAAGTCGTTAATATCTGCAGCATTCTGTAAATTAGGAGGTATGATGTTATCACGTTTAAATCGAATATTTAGTTGTTGTAGCCGTTTCCAAAACTCGCGATTAGAAGTTTGATTTTGTAACGAACTTAAATACGCGGCTTTTTCTCTCCGCACCGATGCTAAGGCGAAATTACGAATATTTTTATAAGCTTCCCAGTTTTCTTGCGTCTTATTTTTGTTGTAAGCAGATAGTGCTCTGCCCTTTTCTTTTAAGATTAGCTTTAAGGGGTATGTTAGCCAAGGCGCCGGGGGTTTGTTTACTCTCACTGTTTTTATCGGTGCATGAATATTAAATATTTCTGTGATATAGTTTGTTAACAGAGATACTTTGTACTCAATATTATTGACATAGAATAAGTTTTCCCAGGGCACTTGGTTTAGATCATAATAAAAGAGCTCTTGGTCAAATTGCTTGAAATTTCTATAAGTAATAAATTTCTGAGTATTTTTAAAATGAGGTATAGTTATAAAACAGTAAGATAGTCTGTGATCGCTGAGAAAGTCAGCATTTAAAGTTCCACATTTATTCACTATATCAGGACAGCTTATAAAAATAGGATCTAATAGAGTGGAACTACTTCGTGCAATCCGGGTTGGCTCATTTATAATTTGTGTTAAACCATGAGTATCAAAAAGTTCTGTAATGGGATTTCCCAAGTTAAATAGGTTTATATTCACGTCGCCCACGATAACCAAATTATCGCAGGATGTTAATAATGTTGGTACAATATTATCGAGAAGACCTACTGCCTGCCCCACATTTTGGTGCGGGGGTCTATAAAGTACGCCTAGTATTAAGCTATACCTACCTAACTGCAATTTGACCCAAAGATGTTCAAGTACCGCTTCCGCTTCTATAGTCTCTAATGTTAATTTTAATTTTAAATTATCCTGTTTAACAAAACCAAAAAAACAAAAAAGACAAAAACACTTACCAAAAAACTTTAGAAACTTTCACATACATAAACTTTGAGAGAATTAGCACTGAAGAGTGTATCCTTGGTGTAGGATACCGAAACACGTGTATGTGAAAGTTTCTAAAGTTTTTTGGTAAGTGTTTTTGTCTTTTTTTGTTTTTTGGTTTTGTTGAACAGGATAATTGAAAATTAAAATTAACATTATTGTAACAGTTACCTGTACGTAATCTGCATATTTCTCTATTTTAATTCAATATTGTTCGTGGCATATAGCCATATTTTGTTTAGAAAGGTACATGTTTTTGTACTTATCTATGATAAGTCTTTAGTAAGAGTTTGAAATAATTACGAGTATTTTTTTGCTAGTAATATATTCATTTCCCCAATTATAGGGATAATTTAATTTTGAAGGTAAATTCCCTTGAAGCATCTTAAAGTACACATTTCAAGCTTTAAAAATCGCAACAGCCGAAATCTAATAACGCGATTTAAACCAGAGTAATAGGTGGCTAAAGTTAGTTATACATATCAAATTTTATCACTTTCTCAAGACTTTGAAATTTTGGAAATAACATTTTCAAAAATAAATTTTTGAATATTTTTACTTATCGGATCTCTTTACACACTATTTCAAGAGTAATGTGTGGAAGTTCCAGGTTTCTATCTTAAAAGTTGTAGAAATGGTAGAGCTTTTATCGATTTCATCGGAAATCTCTTTATATTCCGACTACAAATATGTACTAATCCTACATACATTCATTTTTATATTTAAAACTATAATAATCCAATAGCCACATGTTTTTTTTTCATCTAAGCTTTGTTAAGCTCAATTTAATTAATTAGTTCAAAAGTTACAACAAATCTAGTGTAGCGCGCCCGATTCCGCGCGCACTGTGCGCGTGTCTTTCCATTTTCGTGCGTTAAACAAAAAAATCTGGAGCCTACACTTTGGATCGTACAAAAAAACTTCACTAATTTTTTATGTGAAATTTCCTGCACTTTCGAATTTCGCAATTAGATCTTTTAAGAAAAGGAGATATTGACAAAAACTGGTATTTTGCAACTAATTTGTTTAATAGCAAATGACGCTCAAGGACTACTGTTAGTAACATTTGGCATGTTGTTCGGTTGTTCCTGACATGTTAAGAGATGTGTTCTAAAAAGGTGCCACTTCTCGGAATTTTTACGAAGTGAACACCTCTATTGACTCCACTACAACTTCATAAAAATATGCAAAATTAACAAAAATTGTAGTAAGAAATTCATGACTGCCTAACCGTCAAAAAATATGTAGACAAAAAACTCAATTTATCTCCGTTCGTTTATTGCCGGTGTAGATTATTATTAAAATCATAAATTTTAACCATTTGATTATACAGATATAATAGTAAATACCATTTAAATTCTAGCGGAAACTATAGGAAATATAATTTCCTATTTGAGTCACGTATTCATTAGGGATGGTATGAAGGAGGTGATGAATTACGGAGAGATTACTTGAAAAGTTAATGATGACACGTCACGCTAATAGGTCTTATTAACGTTCCAGGTGGAGAATTGCCTTTTTGCAATTATATCCTTTTTTGTAGGATTATATTAATTTAAGTACTAAAATAAATGGGGCACTCGGAAATTCTTAACTGTCAGAAGTGCCCCCTTTTCAGTTATTGGCATAAAACTCGACAGCAATTATAGTCCAGTTAAAACTACCTTCATATTTCGCAAATAAATTATATACAGGGTAATTCGTGAGGAGAGGGTCGTACTTTACCAAAAGATAGAAAACATTGAGGTGATCTTAAATCCCCAAACAGTAATGGCTAAAGCGGCTCCGTTTTCGAAATTTTATATTTTTTGGCAGAATATTCTTTTCGCCATATATCTGTAATGCGTAAGCGGAATCCAATGAAATGTTGTATTTTGATTACAGTAGTCGTTCACCCTCTAATGCCTGGGATATTAATAAAATATCAGGGCCGGACCCAGAATAAAAATATTTTTAAGTTATTCCTAGAAAATAACACTCTGAATATTGTTTATAAAATATTTGGCGTTAAAATATTAATTTACACCTAGAAAGATACAACATCCCATAAAAAATCTTGTGGCACCATGTCATTGTTTAAATAAAAAAATTAAATTGTTGAGGGTTCAAATTTTTTTTTCTTTAAATGAGAAATTGAGAGAAAAAGTCACTCTAGGGATTAACTACATATTTTTTTTGTTTCCTATCTGCACTAGCAAAAGGTAGTGCAAATAGGGAGAATAAAAATTCATCACTTATACCTGGTGAAATAGAAAAAATATTTTGTAATGAATGTGCGATTTAATAAACTTAACAAAATAATAGATAATAAAAATTAACAATTTAACTTGAACATAAGAAATCAGTCAAATTTACTAAATCCAATTAAATTATTTTGAATCACAGTCTATTTTCAAAGTGACCACCGCCAGATTCAATACATTTTTTTGATGGATTTGTCATTTTATTTACGCTTTTTCTAACAATCTCTAAATTGTTTTTAATTTCATTGCAAAAATGTTCAATTCTTGCAATCAGCTGCTCTCTGGTATTTATTTCTTCTTTATATACTTCAGTTTTTAAATCGCCCCACAAAAAATAGTCAAGGGGTGTGAGATCTGGTGATCTCGGGACCACCCCGACCAATCCGCCTATTTGGATATTGTTCATTCAGATAGTTTCTGACTCGTACCGAAAATGCGGCGTAGCCCCATCATGTTGAAACCACATTCCTCTTGTGTTTACATTATGTAATAAATTTGGCAGGGTATGTTGTAAAAAATATAAATAATTGTCACCATTTAAAACGACCTTCAAAAATATGAGGACCTATGAGATTATTATTGAACATCCCACACCACCACATTTACAGAAAATCTATGTTGGGAATTCTTTTGGATTATTGCACGGAGATTCTCATGACTCCAAATATGAAAATTTCGAGTATTATTTATACCGTCACGGGTAAATTTAGATTCATCGGTAAACAATACTCTTAACATAGTTCGTCTATGGAATAAAATTCAGCGGTAAAAAGTTAACAGAAATACTTCATCACCTGGCACCAATTGTTGGACAATTTGGATATGATAAGGATGCGTTTGTTCGCCTTTAATAGTTCTCCAAACTCTGGTTTGAGGAATATTTAATTGTTGACCAATTCTTCTTGTGCTGATTTTTGAGTTCTGGTCAACCATATTTAAAATCAAATCTTTTTCTTGCCGGGTCTGCCTAACAGGACGTTCTATTTTCATGATTGAAGGAACGGTTCCAGTTTCAGATAGATTTCTACACTCTATAAAATGTTTTATATGTATTCTCTTTCAGCAGATTTTGCATTACTATTGCAATATACATAGACAAAAACCATATTTGCTTATTCTCTACTCGTGTATGTAAACGGCATGATTTAGAATTATTACAAGACAATATTGTAACCAGTAAAAGCAACAGTGGTGACGTGACACTTCTTAATTACAATATGACAGGTGATTTTTGACAGGTACCTACTTGATTATTAAAAAGTACGTAGCCATAACTTTTAAAACAAATGTAATGGCAAGACTAGATGATTGTAACAATTAATTACTCTTGCAATGAATTAAATATTGCTGAAACAAGAGTTTGGAGAACTACCTTTTGGTAGTGCAGATAGGGAACAAAAAAAAAAATGTAGTTAATCCCTAGGGTGACTTTTTCTCTCAATTTCTCATTTAAAGAAAAAATAATTTGAACCCTCAACAATTTAATTTTTTTATTTAAACTATGAAATGGTGCCAAACGATTTTTTTATGGGTTGTTGACTACTGTAATTAAAATACAAAATTTCATCGGATTCCGCTTACGCATTACAGATATATGGCAAAAAGAATATGCTTCCAAAAAATATATAAAACACCCTGTATTTCGAAAACGGGGCCGCTTTAGCCATTACTGTTTGGGGATTGAAGATCACCTTAATGTTTTCTATCTTTTGGTAAAGTACGACCCTCTCCTCACGAATCACCCTATATATAGAAATGCTGACTGCATGAGATGTGCAGTTAGTAATCATCAGTTAGTTGTTAACCATAATCTTTATTTTACAGTATCCGAAGAAGAACTTGAAGAGGACTATGAAGAGGAGGAGCAACCGCCAGAAGAATCCACCAATGAAATGGGCGTGCTGCAGATGTTGCGGCAGCATAGAGAAGACGATGAAGGAGAAGATTTCGGTTATGATTACTTTGAAGAAGAATACTAGATTTTGATAACCTAGATTTCTTATAGTGATTATATTTTTGAATTATTTTATTTTCGCATGTTTTTTACTTTTATACATTGCCATTGAAATGGTGTATATCAAAGGAAGTTTGTACAGAAGACGTGTTTTATTTAAGAAAAAAGTTGTATGTTTCTTATTGGGTTGTATTTGTATTATTGGACTTTAATGTCGGAACTCTTTATTTATTGCTATTTATATTATATAAGATTTTTTTGTAAGCAATATGTATTACAATCAGAATATTTTTGTTGACAATAAATAAAATAAAGTTGTTACTGCTTATAGTCTCCTTTTATTTAAAAATTTAAGACTTCTGTCTATACAGCAGGTATCATCTTTATGATATACTCTGTGCCATTGAAAATGCTACGCTTATACATCAAATAACAATGTAAAAAATGGCTTTCTTGCCTCTCCGGACAAAAGTGAATCGATGTTTCAGCAATCAATTACCTACACAATGAAATCAACAAGACAACTTTTCTTTGACATGAATTTTTCAAATGAGAGCATAATGCACCTTTTCGCATCAAACACAAAGTACCATACCAGACGTGCCCGTCATTCGGCAACATCCTCTTTCTCTATCCAATTATAAAATATAAAAATTCACAAACTCAATTTCCGATCTTTACCTTTTTCTATCCTCTTCTTCGTTTCCTTTGTCGCTCTAAATTATTTCTTCCAAATCATATTTATTCGTTGAATATTAAATTCTTTAGAAAGCAAATATTTTAAATAATAAAGTGTTATACCTTATACACTTTAATTGGCCGATCCTGCGAAAGGAGATTGTGAGTATACATTATTTCCTAAACCACTGCAAAGTTTTAGCAGCTATGCATTTTTCCGTGACTGGAAATTATTTTTCCAAAACTATTAAGAAAATGATTACAAATTCATGAATTCCCATTTTCCATCATCTTCCATCATATTTTCCCACTTGGTGGGAAAGTGGGAAATAATTATAACCTTGCTTGTTTGTTATATTTAATCCGCAATCATAATTATAATTCACAATAGAGCATAAAACCTCAGGATGCAGGTTATCCTTGATAGCTTGGCATAATATTGGTTATCACTTACCTTGGCAAATACTGATTAACAGAAAATTACTAAGAAATAAATACACAGATCTACTAGGCTCAACAAAAAACGATAGTTGGACGCCATCTTATTTTTAGTTCCTAGAAATCAACTAATACAAAAATTTCTGACCCATTTAAACTATAAATTTGCCCAGCAAAATAAGGAAACACAGCTATCCCAGTTTAAATGAGTGCTAGCTTAACGAAATTAAACAACTACTAACACAATAATCTATTAACATTCGGAGTTACAAAAACAAACAAAATACTCTCATAAATAGTATTACAGAGGTAGATCGATACAATATTTTGTATCACCTGGCCTGAGCTCAAGGACCGTTCAAAAAAACTTATAACTTACTCACTAAAATTACTACGAATTGTATGTTAACAAGGATTAAACCTGTTAAACTAATTACATAAATCAACATGGCACTATAAACTTTAACCATCAAGAGGTTTCAAAACCGAATACACAAATTGGGGAGACATACAAAGGGCTTTCTGCGCGTTAACGGTTTTTCTATTGTTCCTGGACAGACTTAAATCTTGCTGACGAGTACACACTAAATAGACCACTAATTATGCCTATTGGGGCATTTAAATTGTCAACAAATCAAGTCAATGCGGCCAGTGTCCGCGACTAACATGAAAGCGGTCAAATTGTCTACCGATCTCACTCGGAAATAAACAATCAATCACAAAACAAGTTCTGCAACGGCACTAAAACAGTGTTTTTCCTCGCACGTAGCTTGAGCTACCAAAACAATACATAAAATAAAAAACTTTCAGTTTCATTCCTGAACACATGAAGGTCAATTGACAGATATCACTCCGAAAACCGAACGTGCAAGCTACAAAGTACTTAAAATCACAAATTATCGTTGATTGATCAAAGCAAATAATTCAGGTTAATCACGCAATTTGCTATTATTTACTACAGATTCATTCTGTCATTTAACTGACTCGTAAATATTTGCACTTTGTGATTTATACATTAATCTGATGCGACAGCTCGACCGTGTCAACACAGTCACAGTTCGAATTATATCACTACACCTAATTAATTCGGGGAGGTCAAATTCACCTTCTCCCGTGGTGTATTGGCCCGAGGCCAGAACTCGACTCCTTAAACCAAAAACATATACCTTCTTTGAAGCAAACAATCCCCTCTTCACGTTCCATCTCTGCAACGCGTTAAAGGTCAAACGGGCTTTATACCTGAGTACACGTTAAAGTTTAGGGTCGTGCAAAGCAATTTTACCAATACACAAATTTGAAACATTTTTATTTAATTTAATGTACTGAGTGCTATTTCAAAACATGACCGTTATAAAATGTCCTCCCTGTCTCTCATTTTCCCAACATTTTGCTATATTCCCGCTATCTATGTGTAAAAATTGACATATGGTCTGGTGTGCGTCATCATTGAAATTGAATTACCTATTTGGAGGCCTCTGGAAGTTGGACGCTGCTGGATCCATCATCTGAACTGAACCGATTACAGGTAGGATTCATATTAATTTACTTTCTCTAATTTATTGAACTTTTTGTATAATTGCTGCATATTCTGTAGGATACTTTTCGCCACTTTTTAAAAAAATAATTAAAATTATTTTAGACATTTTCAATTTAATGATTCTAATGATAAAATATTCGGTATGAAATAATATTAAAATATAAGAAACTATACACCCAATCTGTTTGCGTCCCTAACTCTTTGGGAGCGTAGGTTCGTTTACTACCGGCTGCGCCATGTCAGAGGTCATGTGAATATTACAAAGATCGTGTTAGACTGGTTTATTATTCATGCACTTATATAAAACCAATTTTACTCAGTTTTTCTAATAAAAAAAAACAAATGCAATTTACTTATTAGAATTTGCTCAAAAATAAATATTATTGGTATACTTTAAAAGTACATTCTAGAAAGAACAAGCTATCCATTAATATGAACGTTACTATGAAATGTTAAAAATAAATCTGAAAATGTGGTGTAAAACACAAAATTAATCAAATTTCGGTAATACAATTTTTTTTTACGTTTTTGACAGTCTTGGACAAAATGCAGTCTATAAAGATTAGAGGACTGACGCTGAGCTTGTCTTTAGAAGCTCAGGGTTTAGAACCATTCTAGATAATGTATTTACTTCAGAAGCGTCTAGGTAAACGAGGTCTGGAGCTTCGAGCGTGCGTAAAACGTAATATTATTTGTCTGACTATTTAGTCCTTGCCCTTACAGATTGTCGGTAGCCGTACGGTTGGCGCATAGGTAATGTTCTCTCTTACAATGCGAAAGGTCCCTGGTTCAACTGCTGCGCCCGCTGAATTTTTTTCTTTAATTTGGTAACGATTAATATATTTTTTCGCTAATTCTTTTCTATGATTTATTTAGGTTAGGTTAGTAGGTTTTTATTCTGATATCTAGTTGTTAATAATTATTAGCGCCGCAGGCAGTATTAGTGTCGCAAACAAAGAAAAGGGGGTGCGGGGGTGTCCCTCCGCCTTTTTTCGTAAAATAACACGAAATATTTCAATTTCTTGATTTAAGGAATTTATTAAAGGTAATGCGCATGCTCGAAGCTCGAGACCTCGTGTACCTAGACGCCTCTGCGTCTTCGAGTCATGGGTATTGAAAGCTTGATTCCCAACTATAGAGAAAACTGTTTTAAATATCACAACTAGAATCAATTTGATCTACTCTCGTCTTTTAGTTAATTCGTAAAATTCAACTTTACTAAATTCTGATTAATTTCATCTAAGTATTAATTTCCAGTTTACAATTTTCTTACAGTCTTATATTCAATACGAAAATAGGAAATACCAAGTAAGGATTCTTAATTATTTTTTTGATTAACACGTTCATTCCATCGGCTGGTATTATTTGTGAAATTAGCCTCTTCACAAACGTCGAGGGCTCTTTAAATCATGTTCAAACTTAAAACGAGAACTCTCTTTGTTGTTCAGGATAAGACGTTGTAGTTGCGGAGAGATTTGAAATATAATCTAATTATATACCTTGCGCAAGAGGTATAAAAATAATGGAACAAAGCTCTGTTTACAAAAGAAATGATATAATTGCGGTGTCGTTAACAGGGTTTTTATTGTTTTTGATGTTTACTGCTTCACACACTTTTAATGGTCTACTATGTTTATGATATATTTAATTGTGAAATTTTTCGGGAATTCGAAATTTAATATTGCATTCTATTAAACATTGGTGTCTAGTGATTCTTGAAGTCGCAGATTATAAATAAGTAGGTACTCGAAATTATTAAATTAAAATTGGTGTTTTATCACTATTGATTTGACTGAAAATCGTATCTGACAGAGACGTAGCCAGAATTTTGGGATGGGGTGGGGGGTGGCTTGGGGGTCGCAAAAGGGTTGGAGGACTAAAATAGGGAACATGTTCAAAACAACATCATAATTAATTTTTAAATTTCGATGAATCGACAATAATGCTAAACCAGTTAAACGATCATCGCCAGTTTTATTTCGGAGGGGGTTTAAATGTGTTTGAAAATGTTCTCCCGAAGGATGCTGTTGAAAACAGGTAAAATTGTCAGTAGGTGTAGAATGGTGTATATGTAGGCACGCAAATATTGGTCACATTCATTGAATGCATCTATAGCATACTTTGGAATATTGTTTTAATTTTTACAACTCTTCCATTTTAGTTTCCACAAATCTCATTCGCCTTCCACAATAGCTTTATTCGTATTATTGAAGGCATTTCTATAGAACTTATAATTGCGGGACTCTTTTAGAATAAAGATGGTTTATGAGATTGGTTATGCTATGCTGCTATGCTATGCTATGCTGCTATGCTATGCTATGCTAAAAACAAAAATGAAGTGATCCAAGTAAAATCCTCCCGCCCCCACTTTATATTAATCTCGGGTTGATGAAGCAATTTAAGGTTCTGTTAAAGGGAGGAAACTTTTAAATACTTGTGTACCTATATAAGTATTAACGGAATTATTAGAAGCAAAAATATTAAAAGGTGTTTTGTATTATAAATAAAGAAAATAGATCACACCATCTTAAATCAACTCGATTTTTCAATTCTTGCCCTGAGAAATTGTATACTAATTGGTATAGAAAATACCTAGTGCATTATACAATTTTAACATTCTTTTTTTTCACGCATGTGGGATATTCAAGACACGTAAATGATTAACAATTGAAATGAAACTATTGGACGTTAGAAAGACCCGTTCAGTAATATACTGCTCTACCTATTCATTGAGTTGAGTTTTCTGGGCATTGCATTGATCTGATACGATTGATATAGTCTTGTGGTATCTCATCTCATGCTACCCGTTCCTTATGCCGAAAAGCTTCGAAAGTTTGTGGGTTAGTAGATTAGAGTAGAATATAAAGGAGGAGCTGGCCGATTGGCCTTGACCACCGCGATCCCCACGGATCTATTGTGGTGGTCCTGTTTGTTCTCCTTAGAGCTCCTTATCCAGCTTTATCCTTTGTATCAGACTCCACAGCCTTGATAAGGGCCCCTTAGTATCAGCCCCTTAGTATCAGCTATCAGCTCTTGGTTTTTCCTCACCAAGTGAGACCCATTAGACCCATTAGACTCAGATATCTATTAAGTCGGCAGTGACCGGTTAGAAGACCCACTGTTATTCTAATGGCCTTTCTGTTTTGGCATAATAAGTCCTCCGTAAATTTGGCCGATGGTATTTTAATGAAGTATTTGGCCTATCTCTGTTGTGGGAAACGTTTCCACCATTCCAGAGTTTTAGTTTGCACCCATTTGTTAATGGGTATGCATGGCTTAGCCACACCATAAATGGGTTCGGGTCCTATAAGGGCGTTACCCGCACCGTCCCTGGCCAGTTCATTAGCCTTTTCATTTTCCTTGTGTCCTGGTACCCATGCCACGGTCACTTTGTTCTAACTTCCTAGGTCTATAAGGGCATTTATGCAGTCCCATATAAGTCTCGATTCGACTTGTATGGAACCGTTTGTTTTTAGCGCAGCCTGACCATCGGAAAAAAAATGACAATCAACTGATTAGCAGTTCCTTGCCTTATAATATCCTTTGCGTACCACTGTATTGCGGCCACTTCAGCCTGGAATACTGTGGCGTATTTTCCTATACTTATTGGAATTTTCTTTTTTGACCTTAGCCCATGAATCCCAGCTCCAACTCCCTGTTCTGTCTTAGAGCCGTCTGTATACCAGACTGTTTGTGCCAGTATTGGAGGACCGCCTGTCCAGTCTTCCCTGTCTGGCATTTTAAATTTTAAATTCTTATTAAAGTTATACTTTGGGGCTTAATGTTCGTGGCCATTCCTAAAATGGGATCCGCCTTCAGCTCTACGTATAACTTCTGTTGCTCTGTTCCGTGCTGTTGCTTTATTGGTGTAGGGCCTTGCGTTAGTCTATGCAGCACTGTCCGAGCTTCTTCTTAGATAAATGTGTGTAGTGGTGGCAAGTCTGGAAGGACTTCCAATGCTGTTGGAGTAGTTTTTATGGCTCCCGTGGCGCACAGGCAAGCAAGCCTTTGTACGCCACTTAATAGCCTTTTTTTATGGCTTTGGGTCATAGACCATACAGCCAGTCACAAAAGAGCAATTTATAATATGGAATACTAAAACCAAACCTAACACAAAATGAGTAGAGAGAGAGATGAACAAAATGAGGAATTACAGGAATACACGCTTTTCGTCCTGGGGTCTGTCAGGGCATTAAATTATAATCAACATCACAAGAAGGACCACGGGAACGAGGGTATAAACACTTAACAGCCTTATTGCTCCCAACTGCACTGTCTTAGTCCACCGTGCTACTGATCCGTAGGTTATCATGGGACTACTACCCTAGTATGTAACCATAGTTTCCTTAGGATTTAACTCCCAATTTTTTCCGCACATCTGCCTGCACCTTCCTGGGTATAGTAAATGGGGGGGTTGGAGTAGCCAAGTAATCGACAGGGCTATGTTTTCTGTCGTAATCGCAATCAGGTGTATTCAGCGCATATCGGACCTCTCCACGGGTCATTGTTTTCCTACCTCGCCATTTTCTCGATGCATTTATATCTTATTCTGGAGTCTATCGTAAGGCAATCTGTATACATTAGATACCTTAAAATTTCTAAAAAACATTTAAATATTTGCAAACTTCAAGTGCAACTCATGATTATAATACTTGATTTGGCAGAAGATTTACAATTTGTTTTACATAGAATTGTGTAAATTTAACTCATGTCTTGTGGACGCCGTTCTATACAGTAAATAGCCTAAACGTAAAGATTTAGGTATACACTATGTTCAAGTTAATAACAGTATATTACTGTAAAATGATTTTTATTCTGTCAATTCATTTTTACCACATGCCTTTTAGATTATTATTAGATATCAATATTGCTCATTTCTTTTTCGTCTTGCTGTATTTGGTCATATGACATTTTGACCTGTCCTATATCCTTTGTAATCGATTGGATTAATAAATGTATTTTAATGTCATATATGAAACGCGCTGGGAAGAGCAGTCAGAGCAATCTGGCACAAATGTCACAGCAGCTCTCAGATTTCTTTATTAGAAGAATGGAGCAGCATACTATATTAATCTGTTCAACATTTAATTTCAAGTTTTAGACTGTATAAATAGCACAGTTATTCAGCAAGATAAGTAATACATATATACTGACGAAAACATAGTCAACATATTTTTTAACATGGTTTTATTAGTTTAACCTGCAACTTTGTGACTTTGTATGTAAGATTTTTGATGTCCCAGATTATGAATAAAAACTTTAAAATTCAAAATAACTGCTTCAATATACAGTGTAGCGATGCTGACCTAGAACAGGCTGATAGAGGGGTCATTTGGCATCTATATAAACCAAACATATCTAATATAAAAAATGCTACTGTTTTTTATATTACCGATTTTGTACTTTTTTAAAAAATCTCCTTTTTCATTGTTTATGTAAGTATTATGCACTAAATTAAACTTTTGATGTTCTGGAATATTTGTTTTTCTTCATCCGAAATTCATAAACTTTCAACAAAAAAAAATTGTAAGATTTTGTCGCCTAAAAAAAAAATAATAATAAAACGAAATTTATTAGAAAAAGTTGTAATGGGAATTAAAAGTTTCGATTTTCAAAGCCTTTTAGAAGTCATCTAGATATTACAAATACTCTTAAAACTTCTCTATTTTATCCTCTTTCTGTGATCTCATCATACATACCATCAAGTTTCACCAGCCAGTTAACTTTTTGACATATTCAGTAAAATTAATTTTAATGGCTACTTATAGTAATCATATAGTAATAAAGTATGTCAACGTACTAACGTACTTTGTTACTATGGCAAAGCAGATAGGAATGATAACCTTACTGGATGGATTTCATCTACATAGAAAGATTTCGGATCCGCATGTATTCAGCAATACGTAATGGCTAAAATCTGTAATTTACATCAACATGAGCCTACTACAGGACCAGCACACAATCACTGCTATTTGCTGAAGATTTCACAACAAGAGTAGAAAAGTTGCTCAGCAACTCGAACTTTTAACTTGAACAATTTGGTCTGTGATGAATACAGAAAAGAAACATCCTTACCATTTCAGTACAGAGCCTAGAAGAGACGGCCCTTTAGGAAGAATAGCCTTTTCTCGCTTTTTATCGAATGCTGATATTGAAGACCTCCATTACTCGAAATCTATTTTATGGACGGATAAATAAAAATTCTCCCGTCAAAGCATAACCAGTTTTCATAATCTCCATTATTGGGCGAACAAGGGCGACAACCCGCAAATGTAAAAACAACTAGTGCCAATGACTGGATGGGTGCAATTGCTGAACATATCGTTGATAACCTGAATGGATCATTTTCCAAAACGACGGATGCTCAGCTCACTACTGCTTGCCTGTCCGCCAATTCTTATATACGGCATATCCTGGTCGGTAAATTGGGCATAGTGGACTTATTCTGTGGCCTGCAAAGTCCTCAAATTTAATGCCACTGGACTACTAGGATGAAAGAACTTGTACACAATTTTGAACACCAAAAATAATAATTTTTTTCTAAAATAATAGTTTTTGTTTTAAATAAAGTTATTGAAACGATAGCTTTGTTTTTGTTGAAAGAACACGAATTTTGATGAAATGAAAAATTATTATTGATTGATAGTTTTTCATGTTTTTTTAGTGACTGGTGAAACTTGGTGGTATGTATGAGGTCATGGAAAGAGGATAAACTAGAGACGTTTTAAAAGTAAGTGTAATATATTTATAGATGACTTAACATTTTTTTTACGAAACTGAAAATCGACATTTTTAATTTCATTACAATTTTTTCTAATAAATATCGTTTTATTTGCATTTATAGGCGACAAAATTTTATAATTTTTTTTTGGTTGTTTATTTCGAATAAAGAAAAAATATTTCAGAACATTAAAAGTTCTTTTTCTTTTTAAGCGGTGCTCGGGGAATCTGGCAGGAAGTCCCAAAGAATTGTAGAAAAAAATGAAGATAATGCCACAAATAGCATTTAGACAACATTAAAAGTTTAATATAGTGCGTAATACTCACATAAATGATGAAAAAGGAGATTTAAAAAAAGTACAAAATCGGCACTATAAAACAAAAACCTTAGCATTTTTCAAATAGGTATGTTTGGTTCAGATATAGATGCCAAATAACCTCTCTACCACCCTGTTCCAGATCGGAATCGCCTTACCAAACACTCTGTATATGTATTTTTTTAATAGTAATTTTTTATTCAGATAAATTGTTACAATAAATACAGTTAGTGAAGTAATTAATGATGTTTATAGACCATATTTTAATTAAATGATGACGAACTACCTAATGGACTAAGAGCCAGTGACATTTTTCAGTGATGATTTAGTTAAGGCCTATTTTTTGAGAGGATGTTGAGGGAGGTATAACTAAGTGTTATCCGTGAGGATTAGTCCGGATTCCAGTCGTAAGGGGGTGGCAGAACGCCCCCAATGTGTAAAAAAACTGCATCTTTTTATTATTTAGTTAAGGCCGAAATTTTTTCCAGTACTCCTTTGATAGCCCACAGACATCGATCTAATATTGGCAGAACGATTGGCCAGTCTTAAGAGGGTGGCAGAACACCCCCAACATGTCGTGGGAGTAATGAACTTTTTATTATTTAGTTAAGATTCATTTTTTAGCATGTTGCTGTAGCAACTATTCCAAGTATATATACAAACTGGCAGAACAAAATGGCGGTCGTAACTACCTGGCAGAACGATTTAAATGTGCCGTATGCGCGCCGTGACTTCGTGCCTTCGGTCGCAGATTAATTTGAATTATGAATGCTTTAAATATTTAGACCCTTTTTGTAATCACAGACCTTCATTTACCTTTGGAGCTGGTATTTTAATACTCATTCGATGGAAATGCGACTTAAAAGATAAAAAAATTTGTTTTTCATTCGAGAATAACTTTGCAACTATGAGGGACACGAAAAAGTTGTACTGTTGTTGGAAACTCAATTCTCTACAAAAAAGATTTCTTGACATTTTTTCGTATATTGTTTAGTTTCTGCGACATAGTGAAAATAAAAAAAAAAACAAATATTTTTTACATTCAAACGCAAATATCTTTTTAACTATGCTAGATACGAAAATATGACTACAAGACTTTTTGTAGAAAATTTGATTTTCTAATTAAAAACTTTCTTAATAATTTTGTGTATCACTTCATTTCGGAGATAAAGTGAAAATAAAGAATTTTCTTTTCGCATTTCGGAAAAATATAATCAGTATCGACTGAGAACCACAAATTATAATGTATATTATTGTATTGTATTTACAGAGAATTAAATAATAAAAAAAATAATTGATAAATATCATGAAGTAATATATATACTTCATGATGTTTATCAAATAATTTTTTTCAAAATTAGTTCTCTATAAAAAAAAATGTATTAGAAATATTCCTTTAAAGGTGCGTTTACAGCTACCAAACGAAGGCGAACGAACGACAGTGAACAAACATTCGCCACTGTTCGGCGAGTATTCGCTTGGACGTTTACACCTGCAGAATATTCGCATTTGTTTAAGTTCGCTATTGCTCGTGAACACAGTGGTTTAATTTTTATGAAATGTCCGATGACGAAAATATTATTATAAGTGCGTCATTCATCGTTCTTAATGAACTTTTATAAAAGAAACCCAGGAGGAAGAAGCGTTGGTGGATGAGTACTTTATTAATTTTTTTTCTTAATTTCCAATACAATAACATTTATTTCTTCCCCTATTTCTCTCCACGCGTCATTTTTTCTGGTTCTTGCTTTATAATTATTTTCCTTCGGGTCCCATAAACAACGACTTTGTTGATATAGGTTAATTAAGGTTAATATGTCTTCATTGGACAACTCCATTTTATGTATTATTAACGCTTCTATAAGTTTATTCACTGAATGTTCGCTTTTAACTGTGAATTCCAACGAATGTGTCCAATTACCCGTTCACAGCGATCACGAACTCTCTTTGATGTACCGCTCCGCTCCCGAACCCCAGCGAACGCAAGCATTCGCCTTTGCTCGCCTTCGGTGCTTTGTTTACAGCATGCGAATTCGGCCATCCGCCAATGTTCATTTGTCTTCGTTCGGTAGCTGTAAACGCACCTTAATTCACGTATCACGATTTATTCAAATTTTTTATAGCATTGGGATAACTAATAGCGATGTTTCTTGAAACATATTTTATTTATTTTATGTATTTCCTGTCTCGGAACAGTTTTGCTATAATTCAAAATAATATAAATGATTCTACATATATTCACAATGTTATTTATCTATCTGGAACAGGGAACTTTAATAATCACAATTTTTTAAAAATTTTTTAGTAATTCCTTTCTTGGAAATCGCATTTTTCAATTATTATGACAATACAATTACAATAACATCCATCATAATTTGTGGTTCTCAGTCGATACTGATTATATTTTTCCGAACTCCGAAAAGAACATTCTTTATTTTCACTTTATCTCCGAAATGAAATGAGATACGGAAAATGATTTAGAAAGCTTTTCTACAAAAAGTCTTCAAGTCATATTCTCGTATCTAGCATAGTTCAAAAGATATTTGCGTTTGAATGTAAAAAATATTTGAATTTTTTTTTATTTCCACTATATCGCAGAAACTAAGCAATATACGAAAAAATGTCAAGAGGCCTTCTTTTTTGTAGAGAATTGAATTTCCAATAAAAAACAACAGTACAACATTTCCATCGAATGAGTATTACAATGCCAGCTCCAAAGGTAAATGAAGGTCTGTAATTACTGGAATGGTTCTAAATAAATGAGCAAAATTATCGTTTATATTTAAAGCACTCGATACAAATTAATTTGCGACCGAACTCACTAAGTCACGGCGGGCATACGGCACATTTAAATCGTTCTGCTAGGTAGTTACTTTGTTCTGCAAATTTGCATATATACTTGGAATAGTTGCTACCACAACATACTAGAAAATGAAGCTTAACTAAATATGACATGACATGACATGTTGGGGGTGTTCTGCCACCCTCTTAAGACTGGCCAATCGTTCTGCCAATATTAGATCGATGTTTGTGGGCTATCAGAGGAGTACTGGAAAAAAAATTCATCCTTAACTAAATAATAAATAGATGCAGTACTTTTGACACATGGGGGGCGTTCTGCCACCCTCTTACGACTGGAATCAGGGCTAATCCTCACGGACGACACTTAGTTATACCCCCCTCAACATCCTCTCAAAAAATAGGCCTTAACTAAATCATCACTGCAAAATGTCACTGGCTCTTCTACTATAAGCAAAGCTTGTGTCGTGAGACTCATACACATACTTGAATGTTTCGCCAAATATTTAAATAGAACTAGATGATTAAAAAGTGTGTTTTTAACAGTTGGTTTTTCAAAGCGTGTCTATTAATTTTTTTAAATTATTTGTTTGTTATGAATATTAATGTTGATTTATTTTTGGATTAAATTCATCAAAAATAATCTCTTGTTTCTTTTATGATGAGTACTTTTTAAAAGAATGACGTTTAATAACATTATATACCTTAAAAAAATTCTTGCACGTAACATCTGTTTTTCTGGAAACCTGCAATAATTGACCAACTTACAAGGTCATATGTCATATACAATGATTGTGGTAGTTCAATGTTCAAGTTTGGTAAAATTACTAATGCTTTATGTTTAATTTTTATCTCTCTTGGGTTATACATTCCAACTTTGAGGATTGTTTTGTTGTCCCAACAGAAACTATTTAAAACTGGTAATCCAGACTAACCACAAAGCAAAGAAAGAACATCAGATAATAAAAACAAATAGAATGGTGAACGCTGGGAAATAAAATCTAGGTACGATGTGATTGTCCGGTCTGGCATAACGTTTTGTTTGCAAATTGTAGAGATTTGACTGTGAATTTTTTTAAAACAATTGTATAATCGTCGAGATTTATAGGGTAAGTATCACGCTACGTACATTATTTGTGGAAATTTAAAGCTTATTTTACTTAGGAACATATAATAAAATATTTATGAGAGATAAAAACTAAACGAGTTTAAATTATTTCTTGTGCAGGGAAAATATCAATATAGAAGTAAAATAAATACATAATGCATACTTAAACTAAATAAACACCCTACACATTTACCCCCACAATAGTAATACTTTCGAATCCTGTTTCGCTACAACTACAGTTCCTTATACTTATTATTTTTCAAATAGAAATGAATTTGGGGGAACGTAGCCCGTATAGCCAAGACAAAATGTATTACAACAGTCATTATATGCCTATTGTAACCTAGTCGAAAAAGAAAAAGATCGGCCAAGCGCGTGTTGGTCACGCGGCTGATAGGGCTCCGTAGCCATGCTCACTAACAATCTTTTCAACTTTATGTTATATACTTACGTATTAAGAGCTATTTTACCTTAAAAAAATTTTTCGTTCTCTATATAATACTAGTGATGTCAATATTTTCATAAAGTACGTAAATACAAATATTTTACACTTTCTTTCATTTTTTGTTAACTACTAAGTGTATTACCTATCTCTCGATTCGTTAATATGGCCAAAATAACTATTTGGTTACATTCTTTGGAGGTTTCTTCTTCGGGCAATATTAAAACTAAAAAATTCGAACCCGAAAATCCAGTGGGTTTTAAGCTTGTTTCAAATATTTTACTACTTGGCGATTAAAACAAAACTTTTTTACGAATTTTCTTGCAAATAGTTACGCGGCACATATCATATTCGTAAAAAACAATGCTCGAGGTCATATTAAGATTATAGCGACAAAAAGCAAGATATGCAGCAATGCTCGCTTTTATAATGTATTTGGAAATGAAGAAGATTAATAAAAGCTATAAAGACGGTCAGTCATAAAAGTACAGCTCACCAATATAATATAATAAGTATATAAAAGAAAGAAATTACTAATAAGCTGACTATGTTTTTATAAGATTTGCATATACCTATAATGAGCTTTACTCTTCTTCATTTCCAAATAGAATATATACTTATGTTAAATACAAAACCAACTAATCTTCCCAGCGAAAATTCACTTAATAGAGCAGTAGCAGCTGACGTCACAACATGGTCACTCCAGCTCACTGGGTGTCAATAACCTACTTTTGCATTTGTGTCCATGTAAAATAATTTGAGTTTAAAAAAAAAATTGTGCTTTTTTAAACGTTTTTCCTGTGTAAAATTAATTGTTGGTGTTCTTTATCTATTATACATTTCGTGAATTGCTGAACTCACTTCTGTCTAATGCTTTATTTATATATTTGAATAGTCGTGTCATCTTGTTCACATGTCAAAAGTTATTTCTTTTCCATATAGTAAGTGAATTTTAGTGAATTTATTATAATTTTATTTATATTCTACATTTTAGGAGTTCCCTCATTACATTTCTAGGCTAAAATATATTAATGGAGTTGACCTATATGATTTAAAAGTGGAAGAATAAAACTGCATCATTGGATAATATGTCAAACATATAACATAACGTTGAATTAAAGAACCGTTGTGACCCTTTTTGGAAATAAAATTAATATCTAAACTATAAGACTATTATTATTCATACTTACCTTTATAATTATGTTGTATAATGTGAATAATTTAAAACATTCAGACGATGCTGTTAAAAGTGTTTTTTTTTAAGTTCTGTCGTGTTTTAGCTCATTTACCTTCACTGATATTTTATTTGTATACATTACCAATATTTTGAACGTCTGTAATTATAATTATAAGAATCAAAACAAATAGAAAAGAATTTTAACTTGCTAGCATAACCAGAAGTCAGGTTATCGAAAGAATGCAAAGATTTCATTAATATTTTTACATATAGTTTTTCTTTTAGTTCTCATAGATAGTTTTTCTTTCCGCTGTTTGCAAAATCCTATAAAGAATATGTTTAATAGGTATATACCTATATAAAGTATTTGGAGAATATTATGTTGCATATTTGTTTACGATTTTAATTAAACGGAAACTGAAACGGTCTCACAGTCCTATCTTTATAATCGTTTTACTGTTACTCCTGCATTTCACAATTCAATTGATTCTTGTTATTAATGCAGTAAACACTTAAAATTGCTACGAACTTTTAAGCCTAACGATAGTAAGATATAAATCAATAAAAAGTTGATGGGAAATATTTTAAATCGTCAAAAAACGTAAATTTCACAATAGGTCTGTAAAACCATTAATATATGATTGATATATTGGCATAAATCAATGAATATTGTGACAACTTTTAACCTACTGTAATAATACTACCTAACCTATATCATTCCTTAGTTGCAACTGAGTCTGTATTAATTAAACATTTACTAAAATCGTGATATTATAAGTACATGTACAAAAAAAGTCCAAAACCCAATATGGCCTTTATTTTCACTAATTTATGGGTTCACAAAGATGTCAACGTTCTTGACACCAAATTTTACACTTGTAAAAACAACACTAATAAAGTATTTATAAAATTCTCTCTCACACTAGGTTTAAAAAAATATTATTAAACATCACTAGACATATCTGATATTAAGAAATCCTCTACTTTAATTTATATTGAACGGAAATTGACACCAACTCAAATGTCAAATTTCTGAATTTGCCACCCAGTCAATTGACAGCTGGCAAAACTGTGACGTCACTGCTAGTGCTCTATTTGTCCAAATAATTTTCTTTTATTGAAATATATTCTTATAGGATTTTACAAAGAGCAGAAAAAATAACTAAAAATATTAATGAAATCTTTGCATCTTTGCCAATTAAAATCCTAAAATGTCCCCTACGACCATGCAGATTAAACTAGTATCTACATGATCTCCTACGGTCATGAAGATTAAGTTAAAAATGAGAACAAAGGCCTAAAATGGATTTATTTACCTACCTTGCCTTAAAAATGTTTCATTGTAATGGATTACATTTCCATGAAACTTATCATTCTATTTCTTGGAAATGCTTAGCTTTTGAAACGTTTTCGCCCTTATTCTGAAGCTCATCAGAAAAACACAAAGCCACTCATAAAGATGATTCATGCAAAACCAAGACAGTTTCTATGAATAAGTATGAAATAGTTGTATTTGACATTGACTGATAAAAACAACAGGTGTTCACATATCTATTAGCTAACTAGTATTGGAGTGGAACCTATATACTCTATGCATGTTTAAAAGTGAATTATTGTTTGTTTGCTTATAGTTGTATTGAAACATATTCTTTATAGGATTTTGCAAACAGCAGACAAAATAGTTATCTATAAGAACTAAAAGAAAACCTGTGTGTAAAAATATTAATGAAATCTTTGCATTCTTTCGATAACCTGAATTCTGGTTATGCTAGCAAATTAAAATCCTAAAATGAATTTGTCTAATTTCTTATTTGAAAATTCTCATTCTAACACTAGCACTCACACAGTCCCCTACAACCATGCAGATTAAGCTAGTATCTACATGACCTCCTACGGTCATGAAGATTAAGTTAAAAATGAGAACAAAGGTCTAAAATGTAAACCATTAGAACGAAAAATTTTCAAGACAAGGTAGGTAAATAAATTCATTTTAGGCTTTTGTTCTCATTTTTAACTTAATTTTCATGACTGTAGGGGGTTATGTAGATACTAGTTTAATCTACATGGGCGTAGGGGACTGTAGGTGTGAGTGCTAGTGTTAGAATGAGAATTTTCAAATAAAAAATTAGACAAGTTCATTTTAGGATTTTAATTTGATAGTATAACCAGAATTAAGGTTATCGAACGAATGCAAAGATTTCATTAATATTTTTACAGATAGTTTTTCATTTAGTTCTTATAATAGTTATTTTTTCTGCTGTTTGCAAAATCCTATAAAAAATATGCTTCAATACAATTATAAGCAATCAAATAATAGTTCTCTTTTAATTTTCTTCTACTTACGCCAAAAGCGTCCAAAATTCTTGGATTATTTAATTTCTAATAAAGCCACGTAGGTGATTGTGATATAATAATTAGTTAATCTCCAATTATCAAAGTATATCCAAGTGATATATATTATATATCATTAATGTATGATTTGATGATCTTTGCCCTTTCTGCCCTGTAACACAACTAATACTATGAAAAAGCTAGGTACTAAAATATAAAAATAACATGTTTCATATTTTGTACAGGTGGAATCCATCATAAGAGAGGTTATTTATCAAGTTTAGGTGAAGGCTATCTATATTGGAAAATCTGTCAAACACACTCGCATGTTATGAAATATTTATTAAACAATACATAGATAGCATATTTTTCTCAGAAAATATACTCCAGCATCCTTAGCAGTATTGCCACCAGTTCTATCACTATGACGCAGAAATATGTAATTTAAAGGTAAAACTAAAATTATAATAAATTTAAATGCTAATGGTGGCCTTTCTGCCACACATGTATCCTTTTCTAAAAATAAAACCTAAGGAATCGATAAGCTAATAGAATTACCTAGTATACGGATCAATTAAAGGGTGTCTTTTAACAAGTCTTCTGTATATAGGGTGTTTCAGCAATGGCGGAAGTTTTACGTACGAAAAAATGTGAAAGAGTTGGTTTTTCTCGTTTATCTGGGAATATAACTTTTTTATCGAAAAAAGTTTGAAACTGTAGTTGTAGGCTTTTAAAATACGTACAAAGAGGCGTCCGCTGAATGAAAATCCGATCGTTAGACTTCTCGGAAATTAAATAAAAACATCGAAATATGACATTTTTTAATTTTGCAGTAACTTCTGTAATAATTAATTTATGGTTCAACAATCTCAGCAAATATGCGCCATAGTGTGCTTAAACAATGGCCGTAATCCGAATTCCGACAAATGAACAGTTTCCGAGAAATTCAATTGTTTATTAAAAAAGTGATTTTAGTAATATTTAAATTCCCCAAAATGAGCCGTTCCGATTTCAATTTTGCAAAAAGCTTTCTACTCTACAAGAGTTGTACTATGACTGAGCTCAGAGCCGAAGACAAATATTTCACAAGAGTCTAGAGAGACCGAAATGCGAAAGCTTCGAGCATGCGCATTACCTTGTAAATGTGTAATAAATTCGTGCAAGTGGAGAAATTGAAATATTTCCTGTTATTTTGCGGTAAAAAGGCGGGGGGACACCCCCCTCACCCCTCATTTTTTTGTCTGCGACGCTAATACTGCCTGCGGCGCTAATAATATTAACAATTAGATATCAAAATAAAAACCTACTAACCTAACCCAAAGAAATCACACGAAAGAATGAAATTATTATATAAAAAGAAGGAAAACCTAAAGAAATCGGAAAAGAATTTGTAAAAAAATATATTAATCGTTAAAGAATTTTAAAAAAAATTGTGTGGACATATGTATTTGAACCCGGGACCCCTCGCGCCATAAGCTAAAGCGAACCTATGCGCTAACCATCTCGCTGAAAGTAAACGCTAGAGCAAAGAAGAAATAGTCAAACTAATGATATCACGTGTTGGGCGTGTCGAAGCTTTCGCATTTCGGTCTCTCTAGACGCTTCTAAATATTTCAACTAAGTTGCTTAAAAACACCGTTGAAATAGGGAACATTACGCAAAGCTCGGTGCAGATGGCGCCACTGGCACATACAGTAAACAAACCGCCATGGTGCATCGTGTTCTGTGAAAACGTCACAAAACGTAGATACGTATTAAATTCGTTTTTTAATTAAATATTCTTGTATATTGCACCTGTACTGTACATTTGTGATATTATGGCATCCTATTCCGTGTTTCAAAATGCGCCTGGTGTTTTCTAGTGCTGAAAATAACAAGATTTTAGGTTACGCTCAGAATAAAATCATATTTGGTTGTTTTACGTGATAAAAGTGAAGGTTATTCGGTAATTGCAAATATCTTACCTGAAAACTTTCCAACTTTGATGAAATCTTCCGATATAAAATTTGCTGAACACATTTTAGGGTGTTTCTTTGCCCGAAAGTGTTTGTAACGTGTTGCCGCTTCCCATAGTTTTTGAACGTTTACTTCTTTTAGAAATGAGTGGCACCCTTCATTCCTGCATCCAAATACGCAGCATCGATACATTATTGTATAATAATATGCTTTTCCCAATTTTAAACTCAACTATAGCAAAATTTAATAATTTTTACCACGTTTTGAACGACTTGTCAAAAAGTTCTGTTTACTGTATAAGCTAGTGCTGCACACTGGTGTCGAAACTTTGCCGTAATGTTCCCCAATGATGCATATTTCTTTGGTATAAACAGATGTACTTAATAACTTTGTCAATTGTTCGTATTGTCTTGTTTTTACATCAGCCCACACCATTTCAATAGGGTTGAAACGCAATAATATGGAGGCAGACGTAAAATAGTATGATCGTGTGCTTCAAACATTTTTTCAACGGCATATTCCTATTTAAAATTTTGCTTTCCAATCAGTTCTAATACAGTTTTTCTTGTGTTTTTTGTTGGTATGTCCAAGTCTTTACCTTTCAAACATTCAATGACATCGCCTTTTCTTGTGTTGGTGTTCGGAATTTTTTTGTGTTGCCGCGAATGGGATGACGCATAGACCATAACAATTACAGAATTTGGTGGGATATTTGGTAACAGCTGTTCCTTTGCCCACTTCTCAAATAATTCGGCTGTCATATCCTCGTGGTAGTCGGCAAAGGATTGGTTGATATTTTTAGCAGACAACAACGCATTTGGAATAAAACCGTTTTTATTTCCAGCGTGTAAGATTATAATAATTATTTTTCCCCTAGAACATGGAGCACTTAAATTACACTTTTTGGTATTATCTATCCAACCGTATTGAACTACATCATGGGTGTCGAACCATGTTTCGTCAAGATAAATTATGTCTCTATTTGCATATCGGTATATTTTTATTTTACGCAGGTACTCGTGTCGATGATCAACGATACGTGCTGATTCCATTCGTGTGTCCAATTTTTTGTACCTAAAACCGCAATCGAGCAAAACGTTTCGCAAAGTATCTAATGATTTATAGTTATAATCTGGATAGTCGCGTAACTTATCCCTCATCATTTCTAATGTGGGCACCTGCTGTTCATTGTAAAAGTCTACACAAATCAACGAATGACATCTTTGGATGCGTTATCAAGTTTTTTTAAGTTTTTGTCCAACTCCTTTCCGTTTAATAGAATGATCAACTACATCCCCGGCTCTAATAACCCTATAAATTGTAGTACGGCTAAATTTGGTTAATTCACAAATCCTCTTCATAATTTGATTATATGAAGAATCAATATTTTCGCCTTTTAAACACCAGTAAATATTCAAAATAACCCTTTGAGTTTGAACGTGTAAGTCTTTATTTTCAAATTCCGCTTGTATAGGCACTGTATCAAAATGGTCCGTTTCGTCGTCACTACTATCGAAAGGCCTTCAAAATGCCATTTTATACAATTAATTACAAAGATTCACTCAAACACAGTAATAAAACTGATAATTTGTTCAAATACTCACTAGAATTAAGTAATTTATAACGCTGCCTGGCTGTACTGCACTGCCTCGTACAGATCATACGGTACAAATAGTTCATACGTATTTTTTGTTTTATATATGTCGGAGACGTCCCCTTCGCGTTCCCCGTGCGGACGCCTTCCGATACTTTCGTAGACGCCTTTCGACAGTCTTGTGGACGCCTGCTCATAATTCATTGAAGTCAAGAGAACGTTGTCAACAAGTACCGATTAAGGAATGTAAAGAGTAAACACCTCGAAGATGTGGTCGTGTAAACCATGAGGACGTCTGGAGCCGCTGGGAACCAGCCCTCTTCCCGGCGAGTGGAACAACATGCCTAATGGTCCCGTAGATAAGTACCTAGTCCTAAGATAAACTCGGTAGAGAATAGTGGAAATCGCGGGACTGGCAGTAGTGGACTGCTAGCTCTAGTATTTTGGTGGTATTTGTATTTTCAATCCTAAGACACTTACCTGTTCAGATAAATCATACCTCATGTTATTTTGTTATTTATGAGACTATTATTTAAGTGATTTTATTGTGTTTACCAATGTGTGGCCTAAATTTAATAGATCCGCCCTAAAACGCCCCTTGCCCCTCGCCGATTCCGACATATATTATGGCATGCAAAAATTTTGAACAAGGTTGGTGTTGACAAATCAAATTTGCTAAGCATCTAATCCCACCTATTTTTCTATGTGACAGAAGGATCAAGTCCACGTGGACTGTAGACGAGGAGTGGTGAATATAAATCTGTAAAATTCTGTGCTCTCTCATTCAATGTGAAGAGATATATTGATAATACTCCATAAGATCTTCTAGTGTTCTAATTGAGTTCGTAAACACTATAACTGGAACACAAAACATTCTTGTAAATATCCAATGTGTAATGGGAGTAACAATTGAGAATTCTAATAATACAAGAAATAAGACATGTTTATCAAGGTAATTGAGTTTTCGTAAACTTTTTGATTCAGATACACAAAAAGAAATCTGGTGAAGTCAAGTCAGGTGATGCAACGAACACATACGTATGCTGACGCATACAAAAATATGTTATAACTGACTCAAAACATTAATTTTTACATAATCTGTAGTTTACTTACAAAAAAATATATATACATGCGGTTTTTCCGCTTTTACGTGAAAACCATTTTGAAAATTCAAATTTCTCATAGGAGTAATTTTGTAGGAAATTTAATTTTGAACAACTTTTATTTGTAACTTTTTTTCAAGAAATGCATCTCTTTTTACATATTGGCAGCTTTTGGCCAAGAAACGCGAAAAATCATGTATATTTATCTATACAGGGTGTCATGTACTTACTTCTACCGTAAGTGGAGGCATCTAAGATGAATTCCAAGTAAAAAGTGTCTGTTTCCATTCTGTACTATCATAGAGAGTGATTTGGTCCAAAAATATTCATAAAATATTCCACTTTGTCAAAATTTTCATTTGACTGGAAAATTGATCATTAATAAAAAATTTGTTGAGAGTGTGACAAAAATTTCAAATACTCAGGTTTTACTATCTATTTATGCCCTATACAAATTTCAGATCAAGTTTGACAGAAGTCATATACAGGGTGAACTATCGTAAGCGAAGCAATCCAACAAATTTTTTGAAACCGTCCCTGGATTTTTTAAATTTTGTATATGTATGATGGTAACAGTGTACCTATATTGTTGTAAAAAATGAGGCAAATCGGATTAACCCTTAAAATGTTATGACCAAAACAACATTTGGACCAAATTCATAAATCACTCTGTATGATAGTAAAGAATAGGAACAAACACTTTTTAATGATCACTTGGTATTCGTCTTAGGTGCCTCTACTTGCCTCTGCGTGCATCATGACTCACCCTGTATATCAAAACGCTGTATGTTGCTGGGGGTTGCGTGGTTGGTGCGTTTTCTGACCTCCAAACATACACTTTTCCATAAAGAAAGTTCCCCTATTCTGTCTTTTTTTGTCTAACTGTCCTGGAGTATTATATCCATATACATTTTTCACTTACACAGAGCTCTTTTATTAAGGACAGGACTCAGTTTCTATTATTTTGCATTTAGGGTCAATTACATCATCCTGTATATCAGTTTTTTGTAAATGGCGGATAACTATTGAAATGTCCATGGATTATTGTGCAAAACACTGTCATAATATTCGATGGCACGTTTATGGTTACTTCTAAATTCTACAAAATACGCAAACAACCAATTAACGTCGCTATTTTATTAATTTTACTTAAACACTTGTTTAATAATTATTTAAAGTATTATTGTTACTTAAATTTGATTCTAATTGCACTTAAAATTTGTACGGCCATATGCAATATTCCATAGAAAAACAGTTTGCTCTAAAATAAAAGTAGGCGTGTGTCAATTCTGACATTTATAGTTTAATACATAGTAATGTAAGTCACCTTTAGAAATTAAGTCTAAGTATTCAAAGAAGTCGTTTCAGTCATTAAAATAAGGTTTTATATTAACAAATCTAGTATAATAATTTTAAGATGCCATTCCAATTTACAAATGAAGAATATGCAGATATGATTTATGTGTATGGTTTTTGCGACGGAAATGGAAGAGCTGCAGAGAGAGAATATGAAAGACGTTTTAGAAATCGTCGTACACCAAATCGTACAACATTTTCAGAGGTGTATCAATTTAGTAAGGAACATGGGCAATTTCCCTCGCAGGCAAAACATGAACATGTTCTCAGAGATTTTCAACAGCGAGAGGAAGTATTACAGATTGTTCATATGAATCCAACTGTAAGCGTCAGGAAAATCAGTCATCAATTAGAAATTCCCAGAACAAGAGTATGGCGAACTTTAAAAAAAGAAAATTTATATCCTTTTCATGTTCAAGCAGTTCAACGACGGTGACAGCGTTCCGCGTTTAACATTTTGTAGGTGGGTAGTTGTGCACAGACGAACAGTTTCTAGAATTCTGTTCACAGACGAGCTCTATTCACGCATGATGGAATAAACAACACCGGAAATCAACATCTTTGGGCAACTGAAAATCCACATGCTACGCTTCAGAAAAATTCTCAACACAGATTCAATATAAATGTCTGATGTGGAATATATAATAGTCATCCAATAGGGCCACACATTTTTGAAGGGAGACTAACGGGTGAAGTTTATTTAAATTTCTTAATAGATGTGTTACCAAATTTACTAGAAAACATCAGAGGTATGTGGTTTCAACACGATGGTGCTGGACCCCATTTTTCTGTACCGGTGAGGGAGCAGCTTAATCAACGTTACACCAACAGATGGATTGGTAGAGGGGGTGCAGTTAACTGGCCACCGAGATCTCCTGATCTCACCCCTATGGTTTATTTTTTATGGGGCCACCTAAAGTCACAGGTGTACAGTGAAAATATTAATACCCGTGAACAATTACAACAAATTTTTTTTAATGTATATGACAATATTAGACACAATCCGGCTAAGATCGATAGATCGGTGAAAACGCTTTTTAAACGTTCACAAAAATGTATTGACGCTGGGGGTGTTCATTCCGAAAATTTATTATAGTTTTAATTAATTGTACCAGTGTATAAAATAATTAGTGTATTTTTAAAATTTGTGCTGTAAATTATGATTAAGCAAACTGTTTTTCTTTATTTTTCCTTTTTTCTGTTTTTCGTTTTTTTTTTTTAAGTAACAATAATACATTAAATTATTATTATTATTTGTAATGTTTAAGTAAAATTAATAAAATAGCGACGTTAACTGGTTGTTTGAGTATTTTGTAGAATTTAAATATCATTCACCATTATTTTCGAAAATTTGCTAGGAAGTAACCATAAACGTGCCATCGAATATTATGACAGTATTTTGCACAATAATCCATAGACATTTCAATAGTTATCCGCCATTTACAAAAAACTAAGATACAGGATGATGAGTCCTGTCCTGGAATATTTACAAACTAAATTATGCTATTAATTGGACTATGTGTACCAACTTTAATCCAAATACGTCCACCCATTCCAAATATATGGTGAATTTTAGTTTCAAGAATCATAAAATACCCTGTATCTCGAAAATCATTCAATTTCAAGGGTAAGTGTGGGGGTGTTTTGAACTCAGAAAAGTGTGCTCTATCTCTCATCGGTCTATGTCACTTTAAATCTGGGACACCCTGTATATAACTAAGCGTATGAGATATTTGAAGAAGACGCGCGTATATATGGTATTATCTATTGTTTTTTTAATAAAATACTCATTATATCAGGATTGTGAAATAGGGAGTAAAGCTATAGATTGCAGATCATACGTTTATTGTCATATTTGTTTACATCAATTACATCACACTGCACTACGGTAATCGTAAGAGGTAATCGTAGTATTCGAAAACAGCTCTCTCCTGCCCATAAGTTTCCACCGATCCAGGTCTTGCAATCCTCAATTTCGTGATGGCCCTTTGAGGGCTTAGACCGTGGAAACGTATCAGAAAGCATGCGGCCATGACGCCAGTCCTCCCGAGGCCCATTCGACAGTGTACACCCACAGCCTAAAACACATTAGACCTTAGGGACTGCTTAAATTCTATTTTACATGAGGCGTCCGGGGGTGGAAGCATATTTTTATATTTGAATTTTAAATTATTAAAAAGGTTTTAACATGCCACGTGCTCTTTTCAGTTTATAGTTGAGGTTTAGGCGGTTAAAAAGCGCTCAGTGTTGGAAGTCCTGACTTTTACACATTTTTATATAGTTGGTCTCGCTACGTACGACTTGTCTAATCAACAAATTGCGAAGTTATAAAAATCCAAAAGCTTCTTAAATGTTTTTATTTCTTGAACATACTTCGATATTACTCCAAAACTGTTAAAGATACACTCTTTAAAAGTTTTAAAGTGTTAAAGATAAATTATTTAACAGTTTCAACTCAGGTATACGAGGCAATATTCTCTAATGGTTGCTTGCTAACTTACTAAATCGTAAAATAATTGTGAGGATTGATACAAACTTCTCAGAAGAATTTAATATATCTTAAGAGGTGCCTCAGCGCTTGGTACTAGTACCTTTACTTTTGACATCATCATGATAATCTGCTAAAGTATATAATATAAAAAGCGGATCAGTGATGTTGTTCACTGACTATAGTACAAAATATTGGTAATGCGAATATGAATTCTTTATCTTCAGTGACCGTATTACATTTATATCAAGATCGTACAAAATAACTCATAACAGTATTTTAATATAAAATTTAAAAAAAACAAGAGTTAAATTTTTATACTCTTCTCGCAAACTTATCCTGGAAATCTTAAAATCGACACTGATACTGGTTATTGATATAGTTCTTATTTGACAAATAAATTGTATAAGTTTAATATACAATTTAAAATCTGACGAAAGCTGTAAACAGTTTTAAGTCAAATAAATGACACATAACACCATCAATTTTTATTTTAAAATGTCTGCTTTGTGAATACAAATTTACACACACAAAAATAATCTCACTATAACTGAATCACGAGAAGCAGTAACCTAGTGCATTTTATGACTTGAATTTTCTTTTATTTACTTTTGTTTTTATATGAAGATTCAGCAAATTTAGTTTAAGGTACGTAAACTTGTTTCCGCGCAGATAAACCACGCCTTGTCGTAGAACAATGCAGGGCATTGGTATAAAACAATAGCGCCATCGCTTGACCGCGTCGAGTTGAGAACAGCGCACCCATTCTGCTTTTAATAGCGTAGCTGTTTAGAAAAAATAAATAATCTCAATTTCGTTATCAAAATGCCCTATGTTTATACAACTGCAGAAAAAGTGCAAATTATGAAGTGGTACTTCGGGGGCCATTCCACTGAAGACACAATAAATTAATTTACTGTAGCATATCAAGACAGACCAATCCCCTCAGCTAGCATAATTTCATACATTATTAAAAAATTTGAGAATTTCAGGTGTGTCGTGAATCATTGTAAAAAATGCTGTCAACCCAAACCCCGTCATCAACAAATGAGCGAAGAACGTGAAATTCGCGAAGTTGATGTCTGTGCACTTGTTGAAACTAGTGAACCTTGTTCTAGCAGGCAAATTGCTGATGAAGTTGACATGAAGGAAAGAACTGTAAGAAATATTTTGAAAAGAAATGGGTACAGTTGTTTTAAAGTTAAAACAACGCAAAGAATATTTCGCGAGGACAATTTCAAAAGGATGGAATTTTGTGAATTCATGATAAATAAAGGGTATGGGAAAGAAACTTCCTAAATAATTTATTGTTTACATATGAATCATCCTTTTCATTACATAGGAAACACAATCCATTCGTAGTACGATATTGGTCTCGGAAAAATAAACATTCGAGTGTTGCTGTGCGAACTCAGTATCCTCAAAAGTTGAACGTTTGGACGGGAATTTTAGACAATCATATTATAGGCCCACTGCTAATCGATGGCAATGTAAATGGCAATAAATATTTAGAGCTTTTATAAAACCAAGTAATTCCCGCAGTTCAAAATCTTCCTGTCAACTTTGATGACATTTGGTTTCAACAAGACCGCTGCCCAAGTCACAATACCTTAATATGTTATTAATTTTCTGGAAAGAACATTTCCCAATCGTTTAATAGCTACGAGGAGAATGATAAAATGGCCCCCCACGTCACCTGATCTAGCACCCCATGATTTCTTTCTCTGAGGCTTTTTAAAGGAAACCGCGTACAAACATGCGTTTGAACGAGCCAATAATTTAGTTGAATTACGGGAAAAACTTATCCAACTTTCTGCAAGCATTACTCTAAATCAAGTCAATGATATGAGAGGTTCGTTGTATAATCGGTTTGGCTATGGTTTGGCACAAGAAGGTGGTTTGTTTGAATCTTTACTTCATTAATTTATTGTTTGATAATTATTAGTTGATATTAGTTTCTGAGGGTTATTTTATTTTATTTTAATGTTCTGTTTTTGTAATTTAATAAGAACAATTTATTTTTTGATAATGATTCGTTGATTTTAGTTTCCGAGTTATTTAATTTTATTTTAATGTTCTATTTTCATTTCGGTTTTAATAAGAATTATTATTTTATTCCCATAGCATTTACGGCTAAAAAAGAAACTGCAGAAATGCTTTCAATAGAAGAAATTATTTGTCAAAAATGTGACAACTAACTTTTTCGCTTTTGACGAAGAGGTATTGTCTCGTTTCGTATTAGAAATTATTACCTACGTCCGCACCCATCCTTAGTTCATGCCGTACTAAATTCAATTCATTGTGCGCCTCTGCTTTGACGATTTATGGAACTAGCGGAACATCATTATTCCTATACCCTAAACTGCATTTTCCGAAGCTGTATATTGGGCTAAGCCACTAGTGTGTGGACGGTTAATATCTCCTCTACCATTTGGAAAAAAATGTTTCGCAAATAACGCATTTTCTTAAGTTTGACCATGGTTTTACTTTGAATGTTAATTAGCCAAGACCATTTAATACATTTCAGGCCCTTCAAAGTCGAACTTAATTCGCCAGGATGTTCTCTACGATTATTTCCATTTTTATCTTTTTAAACTCTCATGATTCAAATTTTTCACATGGAACACTCTGTATGATATACTTAAAATATTTCAGCAATCAATCACCTGCACGTTGATAACTGATAGTGACTCTCTTTTTGAAATGTTCCAGTCAAACATTGCTTAAAATTATTAACATTTTTTTTCCAATGAGCGCTTTTCGACCGTGATCTGCAGCTATGGATGTATTAATGCCAGGTAATTTGGAACCGCCAAAGTGCCCTTTATCCACAAGTAACGTATGTACCTTTAACTTTGAAACATCTTGTATGTTTGCATATAGTTTGTCTGCGAACTGAGCAGCTTATTCATAAACAGCATTCCGGCATATGAGCACATTGACAGAATTTTATTATAAAATGCGTAAAAGATATGAGTGGTCTATTTGAGTTCGCTCATGTGGCGGAATTGAATGAACCAACCGAGAAGGAAAGATAATATGCTCTTATGTATGAATGTCAATATGCCAAATATAAAATCGTGTACGAAATTTCTGTGTTCTTATCCTTAATTTCGTTAGACGTTTATTTCTTAGACCTCTTATTTGCTTAACCATGTCTGTATATTAATCATGGTAATTTTAGTGACATTATATACAGTGGGGATTGAAATCTTGAAACATCAAAAGGACATGCACTTCTAGCGTTTACATTTTAGCAAGCATGTAATGCATTAGCCGCTTCTGATTCTGAATTGCTTAAAAAATTCAGAGTGCAAAAGCAATTATTAAAGCACTACATGAGCGTTTCTTAGTTAAGAGAGATTTTCGAATCACTTCCAATTAAACAATTCGCAATCAGCTGCGCCAAATTAATCGCAACCGATTATCAAAATAGGAATGTATTAAAATCAATATCATAATCTTACCGTATATTCATATAAGGCGATTAAAAACTGTGATTCATGGAAAGCAACCAGATAACTAACTATGGAAAACAGACATTACCTCATTTTTTGCTCGGTACCTTTCGCAAATACCAATAAACGTGTTAATATCATTCAGCGTGGGCGCTTCAAATTCTTCGATTGGTATTAGCGTCCATTCTAAATTAGACTCGGCATAGGGAGGCATTTTCTCTGGAGATAAGGTCACCATGTGTCTAATGCCCGTTTGATAAAGATAATTTAAATTTTCCTTCGTCCTGGGATATGCCATTGCTGCTAGTTCATTGTCTATTACCCAGGAGAAATTCCACGGTGGATCGAACTCTGGAAATAAAATAGGAAATAACAACATAAATCGGAAAAAAAGAGAAAATTACAACAACAAAATCAATTGCGTCGTTTCGACTGATGTATTGGTGTTCCCCCGATTTGGTTATAAGGTTGCAGAGAATAATTAATTTACGGTTGTATTGGTAGAAACATATCTCCAATAATGGGTAAACCTGCTTTTCTGGTTCCTATCTACCTCTTAGCCCCCAATACTCCCATATCAACTTCCACTAGCAATAGCCGTAACTAAAATACAATTATTTCCCTTCTCCCTATTATTTTTATAAACTTGTTCTATTTTAGATATAAGGATAAAGATGTTATGAAGGTTGTCCTGACCGCAATCAAAATAAATAAAGAAAACACTTTCATATAAATATATGCAGGAACCAACATAATATCAGTATTAAACCAGACTTTGTAAAATCAACTTTCCATAGAAAAAGAAGAGATTTGGGAACCTCCCCAACTGGCGCAGTCGGCAACTACTATCTTGGAACCCGAGCATTTTTGACCAATTGTAAGTGTTTTTCCCTTCCTCTTTTCTATTTGTTTAAGAATTGGTTTCTGCTCAATTTTTTAGGGAATTTTCTATAAAAATCGCCTATTTTGGTAAATTTTAAGTTTTTTTTGAATTTTTCTATAAAAATTGCAATAGTTACTGACTGTTTATCTGATAACTATTATAGAATAAGGTTGTTCGAAAAATTGCAAATTATTTCTTTAACCTGTACTCAATTTCTTTTCTTTCTACTTAATTTTTACTTTTTTTAATTAATTTTTCTTATTTCTATTATTACTATTATCATTATCATTATTTTTGCTATTTTCATCATATCATGGAAAATCAAAGTACTCCAACGCTAAATTTCTAAATGTTTAAACTATTAATTGACATCATTCCAAAATTCGATGGTTCCTCATCACTTTTAATGTGCTTGAACCTCGGGAACCTCCCTAACTCCCTTGGCGTAAGTGTTCCCGGCAAGAGCAGTGAGTTTGGGGCGTTCGACAGAACGGGGGCCCCGAATATCTGCATATAGAGATGATTAACCTTATACTTATAAGTTATAAATGATTATTGCTTATTACCTTATGTAGTAAACGTGCTTTAGGATATTATTTTAATACCTCCAATATATCGTAATATAGAATTCTTACATGTCTTATACCAATTAATTGAAAAAAGGGCAGGCATTTTTTTATTTTCCTGAAACACGCACAGAAACCTATAAAAAAACACAAGAAATTCAATTTCTTATTATGGCACTTAACCAATAGATCTCGTCTTATTGGAAGGATCAATTTGAGTTCCTTGATACATTACCTCAAAGGGGTTTTAGCAATGGAATCATTTAGTCAAATTTCATTTTGTATTTTCTACTACGTCTATACGAGTATTGTCTAAATGTTATTTGTGGCATTATCTTAATTTTTTTTTCCTTCTTCAATTCTTTGGGACTTCCTGCCACATGTATGTTTTCTTTCTAAGCGGTGCTAGGGGAATCTACAAAATATATCACAATTAACCAGTATTTTACTGATAAAAAACCTCTACGCCTGTGACGTTTACGTCAAAGGATCAGTTAAAGGTTGGTTTTTATAAATAAACAACACAAATAAGTATAAAAACTTGAAAATAAATATTTCGCCGACGTTTCGGAAATCTAATCTGTTTCCTTTTTCAAGGCTTTTTTTGAAAAATCTATTTTGCTGTGTATGACAAATACACAGCTCTAAGAATGTTTGTTATATTCAATATCCATAGATACTTACTATTTACATAGAACTGTTGATATAGTTAACAGTTTTTTAGTTTCTATACAATGTTAAGTTTGTGAAGTTCTTCTTTTAACATTGGTAGCCAAGTTGTACAGACATCTACGGAACAATTCGACACGCAATTATCCTCATTCAATAATATTAGCAAAAAAAAATAAATAAATAAAGAATCCGCGATAATATTATTGAATGAGGATAATTGCGTGTCGAATTGTTCCGTAGATGTCTGTACAACTTGGCTACCGATGTTAAAAGAAGAACTTCACAAACTTAACATTGTATAGAAACTAAAAAACTGTTAACTATATCAACAGTTCTATGTAAATAGTAAGTATCTATGGATATTGAATATAACAAACATTCTTAGAGCTGTGTATTTGTCATACACAGCAAAATAGATTTTTCAAAAAAAGCCTTGAAAAAGGAAACAGATTAGATTTCCGAAACGTCGGCGAAATATTTATTTTCAAGTTTTTATACTTATTTGTGTTGTTTATTTATAAAAACCAACCTTTAACTGATCCTTTGACGTAAACGTCACAGGCGTAGAGGTTTTTTACCAGTAAAATACTGGTTAATTGTGATATATTTTGTAGATTCCCCTAGCACCGCTTAGAAAGAAAACATATGGCAGGAAGTCCCAAAGAATTGAAGAAGGAAAAAAAAAAAATTAAGTCTATACGAGGTAATCATCGAATAATTACAACACTGAAAATTCGAGGTCAATTTGATAAGTAGTTTCAGAAATATACCGCTTTAAATATAAACCGATGCGTAGGAAACTCTGACGCCATTTACTCCCAAAATTTGTCTCGAGGATACATTTAATGTGCGAACCCGGTTACTTAAAAGCAGACTCACCTATCAATAAAAATATCTGATCAATAATGACAAGGATTGTCAAAGTTGTATAATTAATAATAATAATAATAAACATTTATTTTATGTGAAAAACACGAACACATAAAGAATAAAGAGAAAAGTAAATTCATAAGAAAGGAACATTTTAACATTACTAAATCATATGTATAGCAGTTAATATTATTCACAAAATTCGTGTATATATTAACATGTATATCAGCAGAGTTGGGCAAAGTACTCATTTACTACTTCAAGTATCAAATATCAAGTTAGTTGGGGTACTTGTGGCATCAAGTATCAATTACTTTTCAAAAAGCAGAATACTTCAAGTATCAAATACTTCGAGGTAGTACTTGCAATTTTGGGTAGAAGTACTACTTGTACTACTTCAATTAGTCATTTAATTCTAACAAGTACATGTAAATTTTGAAGTATTTTCTTGTATCAAGTATCAAGTACTGTTTAAAAGTAGAACACTTACAAGTACATTTAACTACCTCAAGTACTTTAAATTTTTCATTTTTATCTAAACCAATCTTTATCTGTTAATATTTCTGTACATTGACATATTTTTTTTATATTTAGGGTATATTTAAATAATGATACAGTTTTTTGAATATGCTTTATTTATTTACTGAATGCGAAAATTTTGCTCCTAAAAAAAACATAACATTTCATTTCATTAACTAAGAACATTTTTTTTTAATATTATAGTCTAGTAGGTAGCTCGATATAAGGGGCCTGTGACATAACATGTTTATCATTGCTGTTATGTTTTAGCAAATATTTTTCTGAGTATTTTAGCTTATGTGAGTCAGACCTGCCCCCTGCCCGTTTTGGCGTTAGCCGCCCCAGAAAATATTCAATTGTGAAACAGATTATACCACTTTGGGGCTTGGTGCTAGTGAAGAGGGAACGTAGTAATAGTATAACTTTCTGACCAGGCAGAAAATTTTCATTGTCAATGCTCATTGCTGGAAAATCATATGCCAACGTTTTCTGCTTCCAGATTTTTGGTCAAAAATTGGACTTTTGGCCAAAAATGGGCCAAAACTGGTGCTTAAAAAAAATGTTGGCACCTTTTCAAACTTGTAGTTTTTCTACCAAAGAATAGTCTCTGTGAGTGCCAACATTTCTTTCTCAATGTAAAAACACATTCAAATACTTTGTTATGTTAAACAGGATAATTTCTAGATAATTACTCGCTAAATATGTCATTTTGTATCCTTTTTGGCATAATAATCGGTATTTGATGGTATTTGAATGTTTTCGGGGTGGTTTGGGGGGAGTTACATTGAGAAAAAAATGTTGGTACTCACAGAACCTCTTCTTTTGTAAAGAAACTACAAGTTTGAGAAGGTGCCAACATTTTTTTGGAAAGCACTAGTTTTGGCCCGTTTTTGGCCAAAAGTCCAATTTTTGACCAAAAATCTGGAAAATAGGCAAGCAGAAAATGTTAGCATATGGTTTTCCAGCAATGAGCATTGACAACGAAAGTTTTCTGCCTGGTCAGAAAGTGTTATACTATACTATACTGTCTAATACAAACTAAAGGCAAATCCTCTTTTTAGCAATAACGAATATCACTCTCTGCAGTTTTCAACTGAATTGTAAACTTACTTGCAGTACCTAAAGTACTTGAAGTAGTAATCAAGTATTTTAAATACATGAAGTAAATTGTAAATTACTTCAAGTATTGTCATTTTGTTTAACAAGTACTAAGTACTATTCTAAAATAACTGCAGATATCAAGTACCAAGTACTCATTTCTTCGGGTATTTAAAGTAAAATACTTTTATCCTAACTTTTCGTACAATTTTGTAATATTGATATATTTCTGTGAATTACCAACTCCCATATGCATCCAGATTTTCAAATTTTGCTTGAGCATATTCATATTACCTAATAAAATCACCAAAATATCTGTATCAGAACATCGAATGAGCACGTTAGCATCGAAATTGATTGCACATACGTTGTGCACTGTTTCTCTACAAATAAAATGTTAAGACTGATAATGCTACAACTGAAACTCTCACAAGAAGTTCATTATTAATCAACATGAATGAAAATTCTAGTCTGCTAATAAATCCGATGCAACTAAAACAGTCTGCCAGGTGATTAAAGATGGAGCGTATTGTACCACGCGCATCCGAGCGTACATAGAGCGTCGCAGCTTTCTTGGCTTGGCAGACGGCTTTTGTTGTATGGGAATCTTGGCAGACTGTTATTAATTGTCATTATAGATGAAAAATAACAATATTTTAGAATTTCAGATGTAGCGAAATGACTCCAATTTTTATAAAATTTATCAAAATGATAAAGGTGGCAGACGCATGGCGTCATGCATATCGACCAGCAGACTGTTAATTTTGCTTTCTATTAATAATAAATAATCTTTTTACAAAATTTTATTCGTAGCAAAATCAGTCACGGATTCAAAAAATGTACTCTTTTCTGGAACTCGCTGTCGTACTTTTCGGTTGGCAGATCGTTATTTTTCGTAATGGTAGCATTGAAATAAGTCGATGAAAATCGTAGCGAAGATTAGTCCAGAAAACTGTCGCTGCCTCCCGGACTATTAATTTTGAAGTCTGTAGAAAGCAGAGACTGTAAAAAATTGCAGTTTTTTCCATTTCGCTCTAAAATCAAAAGATCTTTCAGAAAGTATATTAGAAATAATATGCTAAATGATCCCACTACGTTTCATAATTCCTATTGGAAATTTTACTTTAATATCTTTATTTTATTAATTCATCCGCAGTGATGAAAATAGTTAGGGTTTTTCAATAATTACATTTGGCTTTAACTAATCCTAGCTGCGCCCTAGCAGACCAGACCACTGGTTATTGAGATATCACAACTTACGCGTTGCGTTATGGCGGCCGTATTGATCATCATCAGCGCTCAGGATATTTGAGAGAGTGTGTTATTTAGAAATCATCCATAAAAAAGTCTAAATCTAACTCAAAATATTTTAGGGCTCTCTTTTTCGCAAAAGACCTAATAATTTCATCATAGTTTAAATTACTTTCAGTCCTCTGTCTACGGGTATCACTACCAAGCCATTTAGATGTTTCATACTCATACCGCATGTAATTTTCAATTATTTTTAATTAAAAACGCTTCTTGCTCCAGCAACTACAGAAACTGGTAGGGTAAACAATGTCCTTAATGCTATTAGAACATTCGAAAGAGTTTCCTCGATGTTGTTTGAATAAATAAACTTCAGTACTTTTAGTACAGCAACGATCTTTGGATTTTCATTTACAATTAAAAGTAATTAAATACTTCTCTTGGCTCTTACGGTTATAATACATGATAAACTATGTCAAGAAAAATGTATAAAAAATAATATGATTTAGTTATAATAATGAGCAAAGAAAACTAAAAATTTGGTATATCTGCGAAATTCTGTTGTCAAAAATTAAACATAAATAAACTATTTCACAAGTAAAGTCTGAACCAAAAAGGGAAATAAAATAATACTTTCTGAATTACTACTTGTAAATTAACCACGTTTGCCAGTTTGTCGTTTGTATATGAAATACGGCCCCTCTGTAGGTTTGGGCCCTTGTGCATTGCCCATCCATGCAATGCCATAGCTCCGCCACTGGAATAAATATGAGTATGCAATCTTAATACAATGCAGTTCACATGTATAAAGATTGCCATACAACATACAATAAATAACAAAAGTGAAGTAATACCACATTGTCGAAACATCTGAGCGTAATAATGTGCAATAAGTGATAATAAAAATATTTTATAATTACTATTGGAATGTCAGTATTTTTACCTAGCATCTCGCGATCAGAATTTGTCGTTCGCACGGTGTTTCTCATACTTGGGAATGATTGCTATTTGCACACTAGGTTAGGTATCGTTTTTTAACACAATAGGTAGTGAACAGTGAAGCAGTATTGAGCACAACTGTTGAACAGAACGGAGCGGTCTACGCGCGCCAGCGTTAGCAGAGGAATGCTGAATCATCACTGGGTTTTCCTCTATCATATCATTTATATCAGATATGGATAAATTTGTATTTAGTGATAATTATTACTTTTTATTTTATTTAGTAAATGGGTTCTAAGTAATAAATGATTTATTTAGTACATTGAAAAACATCATGGAATTATAAAATATTATTAATACTTTTATTGATGTTAATATTTCTATGCTGCTTCCAAACTAATTTATTACCAAATATTATGTAATAATAGGTAATTATTATTATTTACACATATGTAATAATTTTCGATGTTGATGTTATTTTTCTAAGGTTATCACGAATCACCTTCCTATTAGGTATTTTTACGTCCACATCTGCGTGGTGGATTAAAAGTAATTTTCTTTTGTTGAAACAGTTTTAGAGAAAAAAAATTTGTTGATTTGTCGGTCGGTCTGTACCTTTTCTTGTGTGCACGATTACTCCATCATCATCATCATCAAACAATTGATTAAAATTCAACAATACAACAATGCCTCCCCGGATCGCGATTCGGAGCCAACCAGACAGCCACGTCGCGTAGTGCCATGGTGATCGTAGGGTTGGGCGGATCGCGACCAGTTCGGCTTAATAAAATGGACATACAAGTTAAAACTCCTGGCGACTTAAAATTGACATTAAAATTACACTATGTATGCTTAAAATACTTAATATTAACACAATAAAAACTAGAGCACAAAACAGTGATTAAATTTTAGTTGCTGGTACGGGAAAAGTACAACGAAAAAACCCGTTCGAAGCTATTGGGGTCCCAACGGTCTACCCGCCGCGCCGTTAGGAAGGCAGGGAAGGGAAAAGTTAGGATTTTTAACAGTAACAATTTTTAAAGAATCTAATTGGTCTAAAATAAATTTAATACAAAATAGGACAAAAATAAAAATGGCAAAAACGATAAAACAAAATGACAACATAGAGGTGAAAGAAAACGATAGGGATTGATAGGTGGGGAAAGGCGAAGTATAGGATGAGAGCAAGTTATAATTAGAGAAAGTGTGGCTAGAGAGGCTGCCGGAAGATAGGCAACGCCTGGTGTAGTAAGGGGTGTTTGATCTGGATTCTGATTTGGGTCATGGTAGAAATATATACAGGTATGCTGTTGCGCAGCTTTAGCAGTAACTAATCATATGCTTTGGAACCAACGGGAACCATATTGATAATCGGACCAATAGCATTTCGTGCGCATACTTCAAATAATGTAGTGTATTCTTTTGTACAAAAGGAGGTGATTCCACATACCAATTAAAAACAGATGCCTCATTTTGAAAATAAGGTTAAAATTTGACGAAATATTACTCATTTCGAAAAATTTTAGAATGGTTTTGAATAATAATGTAAGATTGTACATACATACATTTCAACATTGATGTAGCAAATTTTCATTGTAATTTTAGTGCTTTTTTACTACCATGTAGTTATGGATATGCAAGACATTCTTTGTAAAAAATGTGGTAAAAAAGGTACTTCTTTCATGCAGTATAAAGGTATATATTTTATATGATTTAGTTCGGCGATTTAAAGAGTTTATAGGTTATCAATACTAAAAAAATTAACGTGTATATATATAATTCTATATAATCAATATTTATCAAAGGGCTCATGAATACTATATGAGTTTTTAGTACGATTTTGTATGTCAATTTTTTAATATAAACAATATATTATATGTAATATATAAGTTATTTGTACAACAATATTAATCTTTTTAGTTACAAATGCTATCGTCATAGCAAATTTTAACCAATATTTACGAAAAATACATACACCACAGGTAATATAACTTCTAATTGTATTGACACCTTGTGAGGGTATACCGGACAGTCACACAAGAAATCATACACTCGTCTTATTTCATACTTTTATTCTATAACAAAATAAACATACCATACTTAATAAATAAAATAAGTATTATACTGAGACTTTTTACAACATATAGAGTATATTATAGAGTATCTTGACAAGAGATGTAAGCGTCACAATCAAATTTTACAGAATAAAATCTAAATACTCCTACAGTTTTAGATATCCTAGATTTACGTGTATCATGCACTGCATACTAACTTTTCTTTGAAATTAAACGATATGCATGAATATGTTTACTTGTTCTTACTTTTTGATTTGTACGTTATATCTTGGAGAATGATTCTTGCCAAATGTTATATAGGTACTGCATGAGGCAGAAGGACACGGATATTCGTTGGAGAATAGTTTTCAACATTTTTGAGATACCTACTCTGGAGTCGCTTTAAAATCTGCCCTCTTAAAATGCACTGAACAAATGCGAGCTGTAAAAAAAAAACAGTTTTTATTTCTGACCACATTTGTGTTAAATAACAAATGCAAACTTTTATATCGTAAATAGGTACATCTTTTACTAATACATATTTTGTAATTGTAAATAAGCCAATGTATTAAATAATTATTGTTTTTATAATTACCGTTTTTGAAATGATCAGGTTTTACTGGACAAATTTCTAACCATTTTCTCGATATTCTTCATTTTTTGGGAACCGAAAGAGACATTTCTTTCAGTTGAAGTTCCACTCTATTTTTGCAACTGTTTATACTGCACCCAACCATGTCTTAAGTTTATTATAAATAATCGTTTCTTTTTTAACCTCAAAAATATCACACCATAGAGAAACCAAACACAAAAATGATATTACGCAGTTACCCACCCCAATACGGCTACTTTTACACCTGGGTGCAGGGGTACAATGTTGAGGGATAATATTATAAAAACTTGAAATGTGTAATATCACAGAATATTACGATTATCTGTCAATATACTGTGATATATCCAATATGGTTCCCGTTGGTTCCATGCGCAGAAAAGTCAAATTCTGGTAGCCATATGTTTCTACCATGATTTGGGTTATGTTGCGTGTTAGCGGACTATCGCCCAATTGAAACGAATAGAATTTTTGGGAGATTTCCCGGACGTAGTCCGCTAGTGGCGTTATGGCACGATTACTTCGGAACGGTTTAAAACATTGGGCTGAAATTCGGTACACATATGTCCAATCATATAACTAGATCTTGGACGAGACTATATTTCGAACTTATTCCGATGAAATAGTAGAAAATAAGTAGAGCAAGCTAGTAAGAATCCAGAACATTGGCATTTGGTGTATATTTTAGAAGCCAAAGCCTCAATTTCGTTGCCGCTCCCACCACCACCTACATAGGTATTAAATAAGTTAACAATTAAGTGCCAAATTGAGGCTGCATATGTTACTATCTTCGTTATTATAAAAGATAGAAAGTCAGTTAAATGGATAAAGCTATAGAGGATTTTATGCCATTTCAATGGAGCTCTTATATTTGTCTAACTTCGAAGTTTTTGAAATAATTGAGAAAAACTACAATCGCGCGTTTTTAAAAATCACTCATATTTCCCTAATTTATCTTGCACGTAGAAAAGGGATTTTTCAAAGAATCTTCAGACTAAGGGTAAGGGAAGAAAAGTATTGCAAACTTTTGTTTTCTACACGGACTCCATATTAGATTTGTTGTGTATCCGATAGAACTTTTAATAATTTTTTCAACGATGTAGCCCAATACGGCAAAACTGTTTTTCTAATTATTCAAAAAATAAAATCATTTTTTATTAGTAGGCTATGGTTTAATGTACTGATATCCAAAAGTAAACCTTATTTATACGACCGCATAGAAAAATCACTTGGACATCCTGACCACAAAAAGTTGACCTCATTACCGATTGTCTTACTAGAAGGAAATATTTATCTTGAATAATCGTTTAATGTGCTACAATTAAGATTCCACTAATGGGCATTCATGCACAAAGCTAAATACGCAATTTATGTGATAAATCAAGGAATTTTCATCAATTTTCAAATTCCACTATACCGGGTGATTCAATTTGGTATTCGCTCCCCTGTATCTCCTTCATTAAAAAAAAACAACAACAAACCATATACAGGGTGTCTCGCTTAAATGTGAAACAAGCCTGTAACTCCTTTGTTTCCTGACCAATTTCAATTTTTTTATTTTGTAATGTAAGTAGTGGCTACATAAACTCTATTCCAGAATAACACAAATGATTTCTGCAACGCAAAACGTGCCCTACTGCGACACATTTTCAAGGTCAAAAATCAGTGATTCATATTAGCGATTTTTTATGAAAGTTGATTACATATTCTTCTTCACCGTCCTCCTAAACCTTGACCTTCAAAGTTTCATATAAATCGATCGTTGCATTTGGATTTTATGGATTTTTTTACGAATAAAAATTATTAATTATATAAAACCTAAATAATTTCTAATACCATTTTACTTTTTCCGCAATGAATATAAACAAATGATAACTAATATTACATCAAAAACACATGAATATAAATATAAAAACTCACACAAGAAATTATACATTTTATATCGAACAACAAAATAAAAAAAGAACAGGAGTAATATTTCTTACATAAAACTGAAATATTACTCCTGTTCATTCTTTGTTTTGTTGTTCGATTTAAAATTTTATTCGTACGAAAATTAATAAAATTCAAATGCAACTATCGATTTATATGAAACTCTGAAGAACAAGGTTTAGGGGAACGGTGAAGAACAACATGTAATCAGTTCTTTGGAAAAAAATCGCTAATATGAATTATTGATTTTTGACCTTGAAAATGTGTCGCAGTAGGTTACGTTTTGTTTTACAGAAATCATTTGTATTATTCAATAATAGAGTTTATGTAGCACTACATTACAAAAAAAAAATTCAAATCGGTCAATAAAAAAAGGAGTTACAGGCTTGTTCCACATTTAAGCGAGACACCCTGTAATATTTGTAAATCACTTGTCAATGGCTACTATGATTTTTCCAATGTTATTGGGTTACCAGATTTACACAGAAATGTGCCATTTTAATTTCCAAAGCCCACTAATCTATTATCTATTAGCCGCATGTTTCTAAAAGCTTGGTTGCATTGTATTTTGGCTGAAATGTCTAATATTTCTGAGCGGATTTTCAAAATTTTGGTATCATTAGATTCGTATGAAAATGAGGTATTTAAAAATGTTGGTGAACGATTAAATTCCCATTTAAAAAAACCGAGTTAGTGGGTAAAAATCACATTTAAAAATTTTAAACGCCGTTAGAGAATTAAGTAATGCAATCATATCGCTCTTTTTATTTTTATAGTAACGTAGCACATAAACTAAAATATATTTTGGGCACCACAGCACTCTGGATTCAGAAATAGATTTTTTTAATAAAATTTTTAATGTTTATCAAAAAGTGACCAAAATGGATGTATTGTATTCAAAATTTCCTCTATATTCCAAAAATGTAAAATATATAGGGTGTTCCATTTAAAAATCGAAAGTTGTGGGCATTTCCGGTCAAACCGGATGTGCACCAAACTTGATTTTTTATTGAAAATATGGCATTTTCGTCGTGTAATAAGGCCTCCAAATTTCAATTTTCTATTCCAAATATTTCAGGAAATATCGGGGCGAGCGCAATTCGTGACTCACCCGGTATGTCAAAGTAACGAGTCAACTTTTTTTCTTTCAAATGGTATGCACTTTTTTTGACGAATGTTGTAGAGAATCTTTTTCTACATTCACCCATGTAAAAATGGTATACACTTCCCTTAGGAAACATTTCGAGAAAATTAATAAAACTTCATTCAAAGGTTTTGTTTCGGAATCAACATAGTTAGCCATGGAAACAATCGAATTTTGACATTGTTGGTGACACAAAATTGGAAACTTTTATTTGTGATTGTGTTATTAGTTTTTATTTCATGCTATATTTATAAATAAATTTACACAAATGAAGAAAAATTGGACATGACATTAATTTATGGGGAGTGCGGAAAAAAGTAAAACAGCCAAACGTTTGTATCATGCGGAAATGTGACATTTGGTTTTACATCAAAATACATATTTAGGTGAGAATTATTCTTACCGAATATCCAATGAGATTAAATTAATAAATAATTTAAGCACTAGGGATATTGTAAGTGAAAATAACCCCTACTGGGGGGCATAAAAACTACCGCTCCAAAGGAGTGAGTCGCAACCCTTTGAGAGTAATAACTGGTTGTCGCACCGGTGTCAGATATTTTGCACTAAGAGATACAAAAAATTGGTCTTTGTACATATTGTTCACATTCACCTGTGTTTAATCACCATTAAACATATTTTTTTAAATACATTCCTTTTCTGTAAATTATTAATTTCTTTTAATAAAAGTAAAAGTTTATTTCCTTACCTACATTTAAGTAGGTTTATTTAGATTACTATAATAGTTATGCAGGTCAGCAGCAGGTGTAGAAATAATGCATTCTGCTGATTTCATTATTTTTATTTCCGCATGTCCTGGTGAAAGGGCTTGGATGTTGTCAGTGTCCTTCTTTAAAGGACATAATGGCTTTGAGTTTAGACATACTTCTATTGATTGGGTAATTGATGGCAACTCATCATGGGCTGATGTAGAATCAAGAGATTTGACGTCTGTTTCCCATATTCCTTTTAAGTGGGAAGTTGCCGGGAGAACGAAACTACAATAAGTTTCGAACGATTGTTGGACTTCAGCGTTTATTTCCTTACCTACATTTAAGTAGGTTTATTTAGATAACTATAATAGTTATGCAGGTCAGCAGCACGTGTAGAAATAATGCTAGCTTGCATTCTGCTGATTTCATTATTTTTATTTCCTACATGTAATGTTTAATTGTTTTGATTGTAAATTTGTATAAATAGACTTTAATTTCCAAATCTGTTGTTTCTCATTGATGTTCCCCTGTCCAAGCCATAATGATAAGGGTGTGAGGCTGCATCCTAGGGAACCTTCAAATCAAGAAATAATAATTCTGCAGTTTTTCCCACAAAACTGCTAATTGTTCATTTCACGGCACGGCACATTAATTCTTCGAGATTTACATTGTCGTTGTCGTTCGTACAACCTGTGTCTTTTGAGTTTTAGGAATAGTTTTCACCTCCCATAAAGGCGGATTTTGGTTTAATTTAGAGAAATAGCTTACTGTGGCTAAAATTTATATTCTCTACTCTAGACTACAAAATATGTACCATTTTTCACACTTCATTAAGAGTTAGTACATTATTTCTATGATTTTACACAGTTTTCAGGGCTGTTTTTGACTAAAAAAAATTGACACGATAGATCCTTTTTTGGACTACGAATTCGAATTCGGCGTCGAAAAATGCACCAAATCCTTATATTTGGGTTTGCGGCACAGAACATTTTCTTTGTGTGGCTGCATGTGTTATCAGCACGATGGAGCTCCTCCATATTCGGTTCATCTGATCACGCAGCATTTAAATAGAACTTTCTCAAAACGATGGATTAGCCCTATTAGTTGGCCGGCAAGGTCTCCAGACCTCACACCGTTAGACTTCGCTTTCGAAACAGGTCGGTGCCATCAGACAAAATGTTTGCAAAATTGGCTAGAAATATTGGTGAAAGTGGAAGTTTTGAGAAAAAAAAACCTTTTTAAACCCAGAACCGTACTAGATGAAGAACATACAGTTGAGACTGACATTTCATATTCTTCAATTCAAAGAATTCTGAAAGACAATAAACTGCGATCATGTAAAATATATTTACATCAGGGCTTGCTTCCTGGAGATTACGAGAGGCGTCTACATTTTGTATCATGGCTGGTAGTTGCTCAAGAAATAACTATCTTAGATCGTATCATGTGGTCAGTCACTCAATAATGAAATACTCAATCGACATAACTACCATTATTGGCCTCAGGGTAATCTTCAGTGGCTTCGACAAACTAATTTCCAAAATTAATATAGCTATGGCGCGGAATTCTTAACGGGCAGATTGCAGGACCAAAGCTTCACGAAGGTATACTTACCGGATATCTACAGTTTTTAAGAGAAGAATTATTGTTAAATTCATTAAAATCATAGAAGACGTTCCATTACATATTAGGCATAATATAATATTGAACCTGTCAAATATCCGGATCATACACCGTTGGATTTTTTCCTTTGGCCCAATGTAAAAGAACACACCTCTAAACTAGAATGTTGACTTACGAAATGACGAGTTGAATGTCGCTGATTAAATGTTGAAGTTCTTGAACAAGGCGTGATAAACAAAGGGCAGTTATGTTTAGAAGCGAACGGAGGCCTCTTTCAATATGTGAAGTAATAAATAATGTTTATATTTTCTTAATTGTTAACTAGTTTTCTTAAGTGTTAGTAGTTTTTTATTGGTAATTATTATTTATTTGTAATTGTCCATAAGTTAATGTCATGTCCAATTTTTCCTCATTAGTGTAAATCTATTTATAAGTATAGCGTAAAATAAAAACTAATAACAATCATAAATAACTGTATTTCCAATTTTACATGACTAACATCAAAATTCAATTGTTTCCATGGCTATGTTTATTTCGAAATAAGACCTTTGAATGAAGTTTTATCATATTTTATTAATTTCCTCGAAATTATTCCTTTGGAAGTGTATACCTTTTTTACACAATTGAATGCAGAAAAATAATCTCTACAACAATTGGCAAAAAAGTACAGCATACCATTTGAAATAAGTTGACTATCGTTACTTTGACATTATATGATCACAGAGACGATTTAAGGTCGTCATTTGATACAGTTTGACAAGCGATTTACAAATATATACGGTTTGTTTCATTATTTTTTTAAATAAAAAATATACAGAGGGGCGAATACCAAACTGAATCATTCAGTATAAAAGCTATGAAAAAAACTAAATCACCTGTACCTCGCAATCATTGAGTTAGAAGGGAGGGAGACGACGTCCTATACAAATTTCCTATAAAGAAACGGCATCAGTAGGCGTGGCTAAATGTAGTAACAATATGGTGGTTTTGCCAGACCCGGACTCATTTAAATAATAAGAACTCCCCGACGAGACAGTCTTTCTGGATAACGTAAATAAATGTTCAATTCAATAAATGCAAGAGTTTTAACAGTTTTTATTTACCTTGATACATAAAATGTGCAATGATATTCTAAAATAAACCATTTGTTTCTATTCTATGAAATACATAACCTCAGTATATTAAAAAAACATTTAATTAGCGGTTTTTTAAAATACGGTTCTGTTTGTTGTCTACACTACCTATGAAATGTTGCTCTCGTTAATTTCTTGTCAACACCATCTCTAGAAGAACAACTTCTTTTAGCACACGACACCATAATCCTTTTAATATTTATTGTCTAAAATTTAAGAAACTGTCTGTAAAAATCACAATAAATCGCACGGAAAACAATCTGTCACTATTTGACGGAAAAGTAGTAACAATATGGCGAAATGATGCCGTTTTCGATCACGTGACAGCTTCTCACTACCTTCTAACTCAATGTTCGCAATATTCCTTTAGTACATTTAGTGCTAAAACAAATTATTAAAATTCGTTTTTGTTTCGCGCGGTAAAGATAAGATTCGGAGTAGAGCGGTACTCTGACGTCACAAGATATGCTGCCAGCCAGCTGTTCACAGTAAAGCGAGCATTATTCCTTATTGAGATTTACACGAAATTGAATTTGTACACAATTAAATCCGGTAATTGCTATTGCAATTTTATTAAAACATCAGATAATCCAAATATTTTGTAACAAGTTTTTTCCGCAACTTGTTAATTATTTAATTAGTTGCCAAATATTTTCCATTCAGCACCCGTACTAAGAATAAATTCAATTTGTTGCCAAAAACTCATGTTTAGCGACCGTGCTACAATAACCGAAATAAAAACCAAGTTAGAAGCAACTGAGCATGTGCGGGCGGAATATTAGAGAGAGATAGGACTTACAGGAATGGAAAACCGGCACTTTCCGTCTTGACGTCGTTGAGGTGAGATTGTTCTATTTTTTTTTCTTAAAAGATTTGAAGTTTAGAGCCATCCTATAATACCTTGTTGAAATTTTTGCTTTTATTATTGTATTATAATTCATTAAAATAATAACCTAGTTATTTTTAATTGATATCAAATTTTAAGCTGGCATTTAGTTAAATTATTAATATTGTATTTGAGGTTAACCTTGTGGTTAATAAAAAAACCACTTGTTAGTGAACTGCCCCAGCAGTAGGTTATCTCTTTGTCATTTTGGGATAGTTCCTGCTGGATATTTTATGTTTATGTATTATATCTATAATGTTTGCCAGTAGTTTATAATATCTTATATACTTACATATCTATATATAAATATATTTTTTTTTGTATTTGGGGTCGCTCTAAAACTTTTATTTAGATAATCTCATTTCACGACTAGTATACTAATTATTGAATTTATTAAAGTACGAGACGTAAAGTCAATTTGTTTAAATTAATTTTTATAATAGTACGGAGACTATCTCCAAAATTTTAAATTTTCTTATTTAATTTTTTCTTAATGTCATCGATTTCTTTTATGCTGCTTTAAACATTTCATCATAATTTAGAATAATTTTGTTGATTCACAGCCTCAGGGCCAAAATTTTGTGATAATCTAGTAGTAGAGTTTTTTTTTATTGGTGTTTAGTTTTTTGTTTTTTTTTCGATTCATTGCTTAAATTTTACAAATTCTAATACCTATTTTTTGTGTAATTTCTATAAAATTTGTGACCTTGGCTTAACCAATGGTATTCCATTTTGTATTCTGCTAGATCATTCTTTTCAGTAAGTTTTAAAGTTAATTAATAATTTATTTAGCCATTTTAAATTTTAACCGATAGTTTTTTCTTTGTGTGATTTAACTAAATTTGTATCAACTGGTTCCTGAATTATCATTGTTTTTCATGTAATAACTGGATCGACCAACTATGGATCAAGCACATGGTAGTTTTGCTAGTGGCTGGACAAGAACTATAATTCGCTGCATATTTCCAACTTCGTGTCATCCTGGAACCTCCTCGTAGACCGGACAAACAATATAAGTCCTTCAACCCAGGTACCTGTGGCCATCTCCAGGAATTGACCCACTGGAACTCCGCATTCGCCACCCAAAGTTACGTAAGCAATTAACTATCATTGTAGCTTTTCTTGGTCAGAAGATAACTACTAGATGTAATTGTAAACCAGTTGATCTTTTCAATTTACCTTTTCAAATTAATTTTTTGTTTGTTTTTCTCTTAACAAAATGTCATTGGCAATATAAACGTTATTTATATATATTTTTTTTATATTGTAAATATCAAAAATTTTCCACTCAACCTATTGTAAAGATTTTGTAAATTTAAATCATTTATTGTTAATATATTGTTATTTTGTTTAAATTTTGCTTTTGATTGTTTCATCCTTAAACAGTTTCAGGAATATCAGTTGTAAGAATACGCTGGCGCCCAGTTTCTTTGTTTATTTTTGTTTTGTAACATTCAATAACTTATTAAATAAATCTTCTCGCCACAGAGTGACCTTCGACCAACCCCTGAGCTAACCGGTTGCTACTCTTTCATAGCTTCCTCAGCACCCCGCTGAGAAGTTGTGGTTGCAATTTCTACCCACGAAATCTCTTTCAAACCCAATATTCTGCACTTTTATTTTAAGACCATTTAACCCTAGAAAATTCTAAACTTTTGATCAAATATTTCATCAGCCAAGTGGCGCGCCAATCTTAATACGGCTCTGGTAGTTTTAATCGTGTTATTTCGTCTGCGTGAATGTCGAAAGGTAGAGGTAAAAATACTAAAAATGCGTGATTCTAGAGATATTTTCTATACGCAGTTCAGTAAAACTATTATTATAACAAACACAAGAGAACTCGACAAGATAAATGATATTCTGTTAAAAGCGTATATGTATGTTTCTTTGAACACACCTTGTAGAGACATTTTTTCAATCAGTAGTCTTGAATGGGCTTGAAAATTAATGAGCCATCAGGGAAAACAAAACAAATCCAGATTGAATCAGACTAAAAATAACGGAATTATAAACCGCGAAAGATAAGCAATTATAAGTACTTTGGTGATGCGATAACTCTTTCCGCGAGGATATTATTTTTCGGAATGTTAACTATTTATATTGATACTCTTACCTAGGTAATCATCGCTTAAATCACTCATTTCCTTTATACATTTCTACCTTCGCATTTTATTACCTTCACTGTAGACACTTTACATATTGCATGAATTCTATTTCGGTAGCAGTATTGAACTTGAATGGGCCACGTTTGCACAACATTCATGACCAAATTGACGTAGATCGCCGTTGGTGCCAGCTGCAGCAGACAGAATGGAGAAAATATGTATAAAAGGAAGGTTCTGAGAGCCTAATTTACTTGCAGAGTGCACGAAGTGTACAGGATTTTAGATTAACTAGATTAGGCATATAATACATATACAATTCAAATCACGAATGTTGTCGTTCACGTCATCAATTTATGTACTTGTCAAAGACATACAATTTTTCTTTGAGCTTAAAAATTAGCACATTACAATGTAAATAATAGAATGTCACGTCTGATGGGGCTACGACAGAAGTTCATAGTCTTCACGAGCAGATTTACAGAAAATAAGATTTTAACAACAATTTTGATAAGGAGAAACAAAATTCCAGAAAGGGAGTGCGTGAAGTATCGGGGTCAGTGGCGGCTCGTCAGGGGAGGCAGGGGAGGCTGAGCCTCCCCTTGGAAGAACCACCATATCTTCAAAAGTAATATCTTAAGAAATTTCAATTAGGTATATCTCAATTTTCAATATTTTTTATTGTTTATAATTCATTAATTAATGTTCAGTGTATATATAAAAGTTTTGCATTTCCTTTCCACAAACATACCTATAACGTTACAGTCCGGATAGTCTTTGTATGCATATTTCCCGGTCGGCCGGTCTTTTACTGAACGAACACTGCGGTTTGCTGGAGGCTAATACGAAATAGCTTCCAACTTTAACACATTTACTTATAACATGAATGATCTTGAATTTCTTTGCGCTGTGTAAAATAGCAGAGCACTTCGAATAGCCAAAGGAAGCCAGCCTCCGATCTCAGTTCTTTATAGCGCATGTGCACATTGTACACAGGTCGTTCAGGTGATTCACAAAGAAAACGAACTGTTAGTTGCGGTTAGCCGGTTAAGTTGACGTAAAAATACATAAAACATTTGATAGGCGGGCTAAAAATGAGTGCTCTAGGTGAAAATATGTCTTGTTTTCCAGACGTGGTAGATTATTTGTTATTAAATGGATTTACTACTCTTACTTACGACGAAAAGGTAAGAATTAAAAGACATTCCAGGCCTACACCAGCAATGACTTCGTTAGTTTTATAAGTGGTAAACAAAACAGAGGGTTTTGTGATAACAATTATAAAAAAGTCGAGTGGTTAACGGCATCAACAGTTAGACACAAATTATATTGTTGGAGATGTTTATTATTTACTAATGATCAATCCTCAATTTGGGGCAGGGCCGGGTTTAATAATTTGCAAAATTTATCGCGAGGTTTAGAAAGGCACGAAAAATCCCAGGAGCACATTTCATCTTGCATTAAATTCGAAATGTTTGGTAAACAAAATATTGTAAATTTCTTGGATTCTGCACATAAGAGAGAAATAGAAAATTTTAACGAAAAGGTCCGTGAAAATAGGGAAATATTAAGGAGGATAATAGATGCCGTTATATATTTATCTTCACAAGAAAATTCTTTCCGAGGACATGACGAAAAACGAGAATCGTGTAATAAAGGAAATTTCAAAGAGCTGATAGATTTTTTAAAAACGTATGACCCAAAATTAGAGAACTTTTTGAATATGAAATTGAAAATGATCTAATTGAGAGTGTTAGCTCGATTATTAAAGGCAAAATTTATGAAGAACTATATAATTGCGAATTTTTCTCGTGGCAAATTGACGAAACGACGGACGTTACTTGTAAATCTCAACTTTCTGTAATTTTTAGATATATAATGCACGGAGAAGTTATTGAAAGGTTTGTTGGTTTTTTTGAAGTGAGTAGTGGAAGAAACGCGGAGAGCCGGAGAGTTTATTTAAATTATTAATCGATGAATTTGGTAAATTTGATTTGAAAAATTAATTAATAGCACAAATTTATGACGGCGCTGCAGTTATGTCAGGGCATCTTAATGGACTCCAAACAAAAATAAAAGATATTGCTCCTCAAGCTTACTTTATTCACTGTTACGCACACCAATTAAATTTAGTTCTGAGTAAAGCATGTAACGGAATTAAAGAAGTTAGAATATTTTTTTCAAATATTACTGATTTTTCGTCATTTTTTTCAAAATCTACCAAAAGAACTGATGTTTTAAATAGAATTAATATGAAACATAGAATTCCGACAAACGCTCTCACTCGTTGGAATTTTTCATCTAGAGTTGTTTTCACTGTTGACAAATACAGGAAAAAACTTATTGACGCTTTTAATTTTATTTCGGAAAGTGAAGATTTTTTAAATGACGATCAGACTTTACGAGCAGCTTACGGATTAAAATCGTTATTGTTGGATAAAAATTTCATATTTTTTCTAAAGGCTTTTAAAATGATTTTTGAGCAAACTGATGTTGTTTTCCAAATTTTACAGAGTAAACTAACTGATATAACATATTCTAAAATTAGACTTAATTCACTTATATCTAAATTAAAAGAATTTGGCAATACCGAAATACATTTCAATACTTTATACAACATTTTTTTAGAAAATGTTGAAAAAGTAGACGATGACGATGAGCCTGAGCCACAATGTAAAAAGAGAAAGACATATACATATAACTTTGACAGGGCAGATACACATTACAAACAAATTTTTATAGAAATTTTGGACACCATTATAGTCCAAATTGAAATGAGATTTTCTGATTTAAATTCTTTGCAATGTTTCGATTTAGTAAATCCCAATAATTTTACAACGTATTCTAAATCATTTCCTACTAGTCTAATGGAGAAATTAATGGACCATTATCCTTTTATTGACCGTATTTCGTTAAGAAATGAACTATGCGTGTTGTATTCTGACCAGCAACTTTTAGCAAATTCAAAATCATCTCAAGAAATGCTTACTTTTATATATAATAACAATTTAAAAAGCTGTCTCCCCGAACTGTACAAACTTTTGTCATTAGTGTCAACAATTCCGGTAACCTCAGCTTCTGTAGAACGATCATTTTCAGCACTTAAACGCATAAAAACATTTACTAGAAACAAAATGAGTCAAGACCACCTCTCAAATGTATCGCTTATTTCAATAGAAAAACGTTTTTTGTCAGAATTGAAGAAACACGATTCATTTTATGATGAAGTAATCAACCATTTTGCCAGTTCCGAAAATCGCAGGTTACCACTCATTTATTAAAATATTTAGGCTTTAAAGCAGAGATTAATATAGGTAGTAGTTATTTTAGAAAAAATATTTATTTATGTTATTTATTTTTTAGGAAATATTTTTTAATTCTCCATAATATAGAGTTCCGCGGTTATATTTTTTTATATAACTTCTGTCTCAAAACAATTTTAATTTTTATTAAAAGTTATAATTTTACACTCCTGGCAGTGATAATGAATACAATTTTTTGTTTGTAGAAAAACACTTTAATTTTTTTACCAAACCTGTTTTTATTTTTATTAAAAGTTATATAATTTAATTACAAGTGGGATAGTAGGGCTCCTTTGGAGACCGATACTCATCTCATCATATTTTCTATTTCCTTTTCTTTCTATTCTTTTATTAGTTCTATTCTCTCAAGTCGTGATTCGGTATCCTGGCGAACAACTCACGGCAAAAAAATGTAACGCGCCGTTGTACTACCTCAGGGGTGGTGGGGAAATGTACAAATTGTAGTCATATTGCACGTCAGTTGTCTTTCAGAATATCAAGCCTCCTCTGCAGACAATATCACGAGCCGCCACTGAATTCGGGGTATACGACTGGACAAATTGCTGTGTAAATAGATTTTGACTGCTTTATTAGTTTTAGTGTTTGTAAAGAAACTAAGGAAGATGGATGTGAGGTATACAATTTATAATATGTACTCCGCTTGGCGAGAATATTATTTTATTATATTAAACTGTATGAAGTAATAATTGTTATTTTACAGAAACCTCCTTTCAAATGGCACGCCTCTGCGTGCCATTCTGTGTGACCTTGAGTCGATTTGATTTGGACATTAAAAGATGATGACGTGAACGACAATATTCGTGATTTGAACTATATGGTGAACATTTTTAAAGGTATTTACGCAAACCTTCCATATTTGGCACCTTTTATTTAATATTTGTTTTTTGTGGTCGGATAATCACGAGATATTTCATTGACCAAAAGTTATCAGGTGATCACATATCAAGTGGTTATTTTTTTTTGCTTTCAATTCTGTAGAATCAGTTATTTCAAATTTGTTGGTTGCTCCTGTGTTTAAAGGAAATAATAATAACATGAGATTTAATTAATTCATATATACATATATAATAGTTTGATGGCATATATTAAGTGAATATGAAAATGTGTTTACATAATGTGATGCACAAAGTAATGAATATGTTATCAACATACATATATCCAGTGACCTGCGGAAAATTTATTAATACAGTTATAATTAAACTGGATTGTGACCATTATTTAGAAAAAAGAAACATAATTACGAAATAATTAATTACACCCTTGAATAAACGTTATTTGATCTTGTTCATTTACCCTAAAGTCAATAGTTTAAAAGTAAAATTATCTTGACTCTAAAATGACGAAAACTATCTAGTTTATTTAAGCTGATAAAATTGATTTCTATGAACAAAAATGTCACTATAGTTCGATTAATTAAACCCTCGATTGAACCTTATTTCCTATTATTCATATTCGGGTCGGTTATGTAAAAAATGCTTTTCAAAACAACGCTTTTATAAATGTATTAAAATAAAAAGAATAATTTGTTTTTTTAACTATTTTTTTTTAATTCATATAGATTATTAAAATGAAAAGCGCTGAGCGTCAAAGGACGCTATAGAAGTTATTTCAATTGGTGCTCAACGCTTTTGGTTTTAATAATCTATATAGGTACATCTAAGAAAAAGATTTACAAGATCAGAAAGAAATATTTTTTTCTTTTTGGTACATTTATAAAAGCGTTGTTAAATTTTCTATTAAGATTCTTTCAATTATTGTAATAATATATTGAATGTAATGTAATTTGTATGATGTAAAATGTTAATCCACCATCTTAGGGCGTCCGCCATATAGGATATGTGCGTCTGCCATATTGGGTTTAGATTTAGTCCAAGCTTTTCATTTGATATAATGTGTATCAAGGGGGTTGTGAAGCAAAAGGTAATCCGCCATATTGGGACATCCGCCATATCGGATTTAGAACGATATTATAAAATATATACTATTGTCACGACCGTTGATCTATGGCTGTTACAAAAAGGGACCACTTGGCCTGCGAGAGGTTTTCCTGCAGTCAAACAACAGGGTCAGAAATACAAAACAAATATAAAATAAACAGCAAATAATGTTTTTTTCCAAAGGCACATGTTGGGAGAGATGGGTCCTCAGATGAACTCCCAGAATGGACTGCCACTACCCATTAATTCTGGGCTATTTATATGATTGATAAATGCTTGATCAGCATATTCCTTGCGTAAAGCGCTTGGAAACTGATGACCTGATGTTATTAATTAGTAATTGTAATCTGATACTCTACGTCCTTTAATATGTTATAAATGCTTTAATACTTTATGTTTTATAGATTGGAAAATAAATGATATTGAATTTAGTTTATTTATTATAGATTTAAATTAGGAAATTCTTTAATTAGGTTTTCTATTTTTGCATTTACCTATTTATAGGGAATATGCTAATAATATAATTTGCCAAATTTGCATAGAAAAGTAGTTATTAATTTTGACATGTGACACTATATTGCATTATCACCGGGCTTATATAATAATATTAGAACGTCTTCACTAAGTTAGCTTGATATATATCTTATGATTTTTCGGTCAGTTTTAAATGAAAATTCTCATATTTCCTTAGGTTTCGGTTTAATTAACCATTTTCAGAGGAAAAACTACAATATTTACAATATTGTACGATTGTTTTATGCAATTTAACAATTTGAATTTCATTACTTACAATTATTGTGATTAAAAAAATGTTTACATTATTATACCATTTTATGTCTGTTTCAGTTAATAGTTATAATGCAACTAGAAGCTAAAAAAAGTATTGCCTGCTTTCTGATCTGTGTTGTACTTAAAGGTTTGTTTATGTCACTATTGATACAATTTATTAAGGAGACGTTTAGCCGTAGGCTACTCTATATACATGTGCAAAATTTCAAAGCTCTGGTTAATTAGAACCAGTCAAAAGTTTGATTGCAAGATATGCTGGACATAGAAATTGAGGTAATAAAAGTGTTGTAAAATAGGTTCGATTTTGTTAATTGTTCATTTTTACACACACATTTTGTTGTTCTAACATAAGGCCAAATAATAAAAACCCTGCCTAAGGAATCACTACTTCCATAGTAAAGAAATAGTGAAAATAACGTGTTTTGAAAGCTTTGAAAGCCATTTGCAAGTTAACAATTGCACCTAGCGACCTCTATCGGTGCTCAGCTTTTACAGAATTTCATAACGAACAATTTTCCTAATACATGTGTTATACTAAAAGTTAGCAGGAACAGAGATATTTAAATAGATATAGAAAAAGGGAATAATTTTACTCACTAATTATTAATTATAAAATCAAGCGGTTCATTAATTTGTAAGCTAACTTAGTGTGTTCAACTACACCCTAAATCAAAACGATTCCAACAATATTCTCGCTTATGGGCAAAAAAATCCAATCAAAATCCTTCGCCATTTAGCCTATAATGTATGAAAAGCCAGCGTAACAATATATGCAGTAATTGTATGCGTCAATAATAATATTTTATATAATATATTATAATTAAATGAATCAGATGTTTTAATTATTGAATAAACCTATTTTTCCCAAAAATATACATTCATCTTTTTCAGCTCCACAGTAAATGAAGATGACTACTTTGTTGACGAGATCGAGTTGACATCTTAACGGTTTTTTCCTTATGTAGCATCCTTAAAAATGGAGGGGGGGGGTGGCGGGAGCTTTGCCCGGGGGTATGCTGGGAACGGACTCTCATCCCTTTAGAGGAGGAATTCCACCACCACCACGGTGTTCAGCATTCTAGAAAAGGGGGTGGGTGGGTGTAGGGGGGGGGGAGTAATCTGGGTGCATCAGACAGTAGTCTGGTTTTCGTCCGACTCACACAATCCACTAATGAGAGTAATGATGATTTATCTATTGAATACATTATATTTATTATTTTACATTGTCTGTAATTGTTTATTTGTGGCATATTCAGATTTTCTAACTTTTTATTGGGTATTTTGCCACTGAAAAATATTTAAAAATTTTAATGAAAAAAAATCTGCGCCAAACGGATCAGACAGAGGTTGGTTCTTGAATACTTGACTGTTCTAGTTTATATATTTTTAGGTGTGAGACTTTTTGAAACAGTCAGGTATTCAAGAACCAACCTCTCTCTGATCCGTTTGGCGCAGAGGTTTTTTCATTAAAATTTTTTAATATTTTTCAGTTGCAAAATACCCAATAAAAGTAAGAAGCTATTATTTAATATTGTGTAGAAAAATAAAGATGCCCCGGTCTCCTCTTATATTAGTTCCTTCGGCAGCTTTGAGTTTTTGATGTGTCGTATAAATATAGAGTGAACCAGTTACATATGGCTATTTTTCTTTTAAATATCTGTTTTAGATACAACATTTGGTAGACTAATTTCACGATTATTTGATGCCACATACTTAGTTAAATATCAAGGTTTAGTAACTTTATTTAGAAATGAAACAATGCCCTTCACTACAATTATCATTTATAGAACAGATAATTAAGTGTCAATGAATTTTCAACTTGATAAACTGTTCGAATAACTATTTACAAATTCGTAGTTTTGTCAGATTAACTTCTAACATCAGTTGCCACACTGTTGACTCTTTATGCACTCAGCAATTTTTATTTGATTAAAGTGTATTTCTAAACATATTATCGATGTACAACGAAAAATAACAATAGCATATTGTAAGAGACATTAGTTTTATTTATTCCTGTAGCCATGTGCTTGGCATTAAACTTCGATACGTCAGTCCTAAACAATATAAATATATCAATCTCATCCAAATGTTTAACGTTTTGTATTTCCGGCGCATTTAGTGTGTAAGTGAAAGTGGAAAAATGATGCGCTGCAGGAGACAGTTAAGACTGAAATCATTAGAAGTCAAAAATGAGGAAGAATATAGGCAAGTATGATGCAGAATTTGGGTGATTCTTTAGTTATGTAGCAAATTGTAAGGAGTCAGCAGAAACAGATTCATAGGGTGTGCAAACGAAGACGCAGTTTAAAAAAAAATAGGTACATTAATTGGAATGACCTTGTGGATCTAAATGTGGAGAGCGCCCATTGTAAAAAATAGTTAATAATTTTTTTCCAGAAATTTTAATATTAAAGTTGATAAATTTTGTGTTTGTGCCGCATTTACTGGATTATTTTCTAGCATTTCTTAATGAGATTCAAACCAATGGAAAGCTTATTGCTTCCAGATTCAGATGCTGCCAGATTATTCTCGAAATTTTTGTTAATGAAAGCTTCAAGAATAGTTCACACAAAAGGTTTTGGAAAAATGCACCGTTTAAAACTATTGCATATAAATTCAAACTACTTTTGAATGAAATGGGCAGAAATGATTAGAGCAATTTTTAGTCAAAAAATTATATGTATAGCTTTATTGTTATAAAAAATGACTATTTTTTTTTTAACTCTGTTGCTGTAGGTTTTTAATGTTTTTGTCTTTTATTATACTCTGCGCAAATACAAAACGAAGAGTATATTACATTCGATCGGCACTTTTCTAAAACCGGTAACATTGCTTGTAGTGAAAAAAATTTTCATATCATTGTGTTGGTTATCGAATTCTGAACAACTTTCAAAATGTCCGTCCGTCTGTCTGTCCGTTCGTCACTTTTCCTGTATGCACGATAACTTAAGAACGAACAGTTCGATTGTATTGAAATTTGGAGAGTAAGTCAGTTTAAACTAGAGGAAGAACCCTATTTTTTTTAACAAAATCGATCAATAAATAAAAAAAAAATTAAACAAATTTTTCAATGTTTGGTAATTAAAAAAAAATGTCTAAAACTAATATTATTTACAAAAAAAACTGCAAAGAGCATCCTACAGAATGTGCAACAATTATATATTATTATTATTATTATTATTATCGCGCGAGCAGATCTGTGGAATCCGCAGCACTCAGGCCTGTCGGCCCATTGTGCATTCGCGTCATGTGGGATCTTCTAGAAGAGACCAGTGCTCTCCGCAAAGGATAGCAGTCTCTTCCATGGTTGATCCCGTAACTCCTCCGGCTGTAAAAATTGCCTTTGGAGATGCCTATACCTTAATGCACCTAAGGGTGCGCAATTGCATAGGATATGAGTGGTGGTTTCATCCTCCACTCCACACATCCTACAAATAGGGCTGTTTTTCAACCCCATTGTGTGAAGATATTTGTTCAGAGGACAGTGTCCTGTTAACAAGCCTACTATCCGTCTCATTTTTTCTCTATCGAGCCCAAGCAGCCACTTAATGGTTGAGTCAGTCGAGGGCCCCTTTATATGGAGCCTCGACTGTCTCATTCCAGGGGCCTGGGTCCAATAGTTGCTGAACCTTGCAGTGGCCCAGTCTCGTAACTCTGATTGAATCAGACTTCTAGGCAAACCGAAGGCTGGCTCATGGCCAGGGAATGGAGTTATTGCTCCTTCTCCCGCCAATCGGTCTGCTTCTTCGTTGCCCTCCACACCTCTGTGACCGGGCACCCATATGAGTTTGACAGAGTTGTGTTCGCACAGTTCTGTCAAAATATTCCGACAGTTTAAAACTAGTCTTGAGGTCACTTTGTTTGACACAAGAGCCCTCAAGGCTGCTTGGCTGTCGCTACATATATAAATATGTTTGTTGGCGATACCTCTCCTGAGATTCTCGCTTGCACACACCAATATGGCATATACTTCTGCTTGGAATACACTAGGATACTTTCCAAGTGGCACCGATATACGAGCCCTTGGTTTGCAGCTGTGTATGCCAGCACCAGTTCCCTCCTGAGTCTTAGATCCGTCTGTGTACCACTCGAGACCTTTGGGACTCAGAAGACGGTTTTTATCGCGCTCCCAGTCCTCTAGACTGG